>VTGB01000008.1:1127021-1368503 GCA_013403855.1 Calonectria honghensis | reverse complement strand
GGAACAAAACAAAACAGGCAGGAATAGATGTGGGGGAATGCAGGACTATTACATGTACAAGATACAACTAGGAAATGGAAGTAAAGGGAGAGTCGAGTCGTCTGTATTGGGGTCGGATCGAGGGTGGACAAATCAAAGACGCAGCAGATGCGGGAGTGAGACAGCGTTGGCGTTGTACAACAAGTCGCCCAAGGTGACGGAATTGCAGACAAGGTCTCCAGGGCCTGAGCATCAAAGACAGAGGCGCATTCGTCCACTTATTATAGACGATTGGCCGAGAACAAAGGGAAGCGCAGGAGAAAGGGGGGGAATGCATGCGAACAAGGGAAATGGGAGGGCCATGGGGTCAAGCATGACGATGGGGGAGGGGTGGCCAGCCATGATCCATGCATCGCGCTCGAAGTCTCGCGAATGTTCCCACACTCGCATGATGGAATTACTCTACAACGGGACACGGCTGTTTGTGCCTGTACCAGTGCCAGGGCCCAAGACGGGGTCCTGTCATCGGGGTCCCCTAGCAAGCGTGCCTGTCTGCCTGCGTTTTGGCATGTGTGTCGACTACGCATCAGCCACCAACCGGCCTAAACCTTGATTGGTGATGAGCACGCGGGCGCTGATCGAGTTCTCCGCGAGGGGAACGGGGGGACGGGGGGGAGAGGGGGCAATGATGCGAACTGCAGCGCTCTGAAGGGCCGTTGGCCATGGCATTTTTGGCTTTCGCAACCACCAGTGCTAATAAATCATGGGCAAAGGCACTAGCACCGTCGGCCGTCTTCCCCGTCGCGGGCTACCCCAGCTCGCCCGCCGGAGGGGGAAGGGTGGGAGATCACCACCATGCGCAGCCCGGCGAGATTGGCCAGCGGGTTTCATGACGTAGCATCTGCCGACTGCGCTGCGTGTGCCGGAGGAGCACAGAATGGATGACGGGTTTGAGGAGAGGGGGGAACAAGTGGGAGTCACACTGGCCGTACCACCATCGACCGACTAACACCGAGGCAGCCTCGATGAGAGCCCACGCCACTGCTGGCTGGGGCACAACTCTCGTGGCATCGCCGCAGGGCAAGCAACGACCGAATGAACCTTCGGCCGGGAAGCGAATACCAAAGTGAGGCGAGCGGCACCTAAGGAGGACTTTTTTTTTCTCAGCTCTCCCCCCGCAATCGTCGTAGAAAGAAAAAAACCACCACGGGTTCCTCGTATGTGAAAGAGGGGACGCTACCACACGTAGTCGGGTGTTAGTGCTGAATCCCAAGCCACCAAACAATGTGTGATGTGCCTACCTAGCCGGTCGAACATGCTTTTGCCATGCTGGTGCCAGTTTAGTTTCCCAGCATTGCAGCAGAGCCGCTGCAGCTCAGCCCTCCCGGCTATCATCGTCAACCAAGAAACTCTGTCTCAGTCGATCGAGTCTTGTGGTGGCGGGGGGGGATTAAGCACCAAGAGAACAAGGACCAGACTCAGACTCTCACTTTGCTCCTAAATTCGGCAACTAAGCGTCCAGTAGGTAGCCGAGGCCATTCCATTAGCCTGGTTCGTCCTTCTTCCCTCTTTTCGGGCTCGACATCGCAACGTGGGAATCAAACATTGGAAAGTGAGGAACTGAGAGACTGAGACGAAGAAACCGCCCACCTCATCATCACATTGTCAGCAACAGTCATCTTGTCACTCAGTTCCGCTTCGCCATCTGCCTGCCTGCCTGCTGGCTCGTCCGCCCACCCGCTGGCTGCCTCAGTGAGTACCCCAACGTGCCAGCATCCAAGACACAGGGTTCAGCGCAGAAGATTACGCCATGCGGTGATGAAATCTGCAGGCTCCCGTGCTGCAACAGAGGTAGCATCAGCGATGTCGATGAAACCTGGGCACATGGGCAAACGACTGGCGTAGCAACCGTGAAGAGGCGACTCCTGGCTTCGGCTTCGGCAGTTCCACCTATGATGCTTACTCCGGGTGCTGGCTATCTAGCCTCATCGTAGTGCTTGGTTGGCACACGATACGTATCCGCGTAGCAGCGCTACCGGGATAGTACGCGCCTAGTAAGGGAGCAGGTAGCTGTCACAAGCAAGCCCGTCCGCTCAAATGTAAGCTTGGTGAGGTGCGGCCCCCAGATACCCGCCTAGCCATGAGAGCCGCAAGATGACAGACAGCATCTGAATCAAGACATTTTTCCGGCCGGCCCATCACGATAATCTTCATTTGGCAATTCCTTCCTTGTTTCTGTTTCATGGCCTGGCGGTGACCTGTTCCTTTTTTTTTTTTTTTCGCCCTCGCTTCCATTTTGCTTCCACGGCGCAGCACGATAACCAAATCATAACCCCTACCAATAGCTATCTACTTATTTTGGTACCTGGGCACACGCGTCTCATCGCGGACCAGACTCGCTCCACTGCTCTGCTGCCATCAGGGGTTCGTCTATTGCTTGCCTACCACGTCGCAAACATCGACGTCACATTCATCCCCTGCCGTCTTCAGTGCCATCTACCTCTGCACAATTCGCGTTCCCTCTCTGCCACACAAGTAATGGCCCTACCAGCGTCTTGAGATCCGATCCGTTGCGCCCGGCCCTGATTACCGACATCCCCGTCGCCGTCTCTACCCTCGCTCTCGCCCTCTTCTCCTTCACCTCGCACTCCATCCCTAGCCATGCCTCGAGCGTCCCGTCCGGCCACAACGGGCTACGAACGCCTTGCTCAGGCCGACGACTTCAGCGATGAATCCGACGAAGATCCCCTCTCCCGCTCCGTCGTCTCCCTCCAGCACCCGGCCGCGCCCCGATACGACCATGTCACCCAACCCCAGCATCGCTCTGGCATGACGAGCCCCAAGGCCGTCCGGCCCAAGTTTCGTCAACGCGCCGGTAGCAACGCCGGTGTCGACATCAAGGCCATCAATGCCCGCCTAGAGCGCTGGGCCGACGAGATTGCCTCGCGCTTCAAGCGAAGGGGCAAAAACCAGGCTGGAGAGGAAGAGCGCCTCGAGATTCACTACTCCGTCTTCCAGGCCCCTGAAGGCGTGCGCCCCGTCACCGCCGAGAGCATTGCCATGCCCCAGGAAGGTGTCATGACAAAGGCTGAGTTCGAGGTCATCGTCGAAAGTGTGCGAACGGCCATCCGTCAAGAAGTACACCCCAGCATGATCTCCCAAGGCAGCTCCGGTAGCTACTTTGCCAGGAATCCGGACGGCAAGATTGTCGGTGTCTTCAAGCCCAAGGACGAGGAGCCATATGCAGCAGGAAATCCCAAATGGAACAAGTGGATTCACCGAAACCTATTCCCCTGCTGCTTCGGTCGAGCCTGGTATGTCGCACAATTCCTTGCCATCCGAAGATCAAACTAACCCTCCCGCAGCTTAATTCCTAATCTCTCCTACGTCAGCGAAGCCGCCGCTTACGTTCTTGATTGCCAATTGCGAACACATCTCGTCCCATACACCGATGTTGTATATCTCTCGTCCAAGTCCTTCCATTACCCATTCTGGGATCGCCGCAAGTTCAACCGCAAGAAGAGGGCACTGCCTGAGAAGCCGGGAAGTTTCCAGGTTTTCTTAAAGGGCTTCAAGGATGCTAATGTCTTCCTACGCGAACACCCCTGGCCCGACCAGTATTGGTCCGGTTTCCGAGCAAGCGACAAGAAGAAGAAGCGAAGAAGATGGACCGAGAGTTGCCGTCCGTCAAGCGCGGCATCTCCAGACAACGGCTATGGCAGTGATGACGAACAGGGCCACCAAGAAGAGGTCCTTCTCGGCCCTGACAACTTCGTCTGGACCGAGAATCTGAAGGAGTCCTTTCGGGAGGAGCTGGAGAAGCTCGTTATCCTAGACTACATTATGAGAAATACGGATAGAGGGTTGGACAATTGGATGGTCAAGGTTGATTGGGAGTCGGGCAACGTCTCGATTGCCTCTGATCCTATTCAGTTGAACATGGAAACCGTAGTGGAGGAGGAAGGTCCCCGACCTGTTAATCTGGCTGAGCAGCCTGCGCGTGCAACCCGCGCCTCGTATCCTTACAAGGTACAAAAGCCCATGGAAGCATCGAGCCGGCGACCCACCGGAAAGGAACCCGCCATGACCCTCGGAGCTATCGACAACTCGCTCTCCTGGCCTTGGAAGCACCCCGATGCATGGAGAAGGTATAGTTGCCCAATGAACTCCCAACAGAGCCGACATGCTAACACACATCCAGTTTCCCCTTCGGCTGGCTCTTCCTCCCTGTAGATCTCATTGGCAGGCCTTTCTCGCAGAAAACACGAGACCACTTCCTTCCTCTCCTTACCTCCACCGCTTGGTGGTCCCAGACAACCCTCGCCCTCAAGAGGGTCTTCCAGATGGATGAGGATTTCCAGGAGCGCATGTTTGCCAAACAGATCGCTGTTATGAAAGGTCAAGCCTGGAATGTTGTCGAAACGCTCAAAACGCCAGACCATGGGCCTCTTGAGCTGACACGCCGCGCCAAGGTCTGTGTTTGGGACGACCTCGTCGATGTGCCCGTTGCTGTTCCCATGCAGGCAACCCCCTCCGAGGTTCGTCGAAACCCCCACGCCCGCCAGTCCATGGACGAGGCGGACATCGCCAGCTCTGTGCCGGCATCCAAGGTCCCAGTCGAGGATCTACTCGGCCTCAACAGCGCACCCGCAGATATGCCCCATCCTGGCCGCTTCGAGCTGGCCTCTCCGACAAGCGAAGTTGCCCGCTCGCCTGAGGAGACGCATCTCACCGAACCTAACCTTTTAAGTCCCGAGGCACATCAATCGCGCACAACCGACATAGCCGAACGTCCCTCGCTGCCGCAGCCCGGTAACAGCAGGCTTAGCTTCCAAGGCGCGCCTCGTGCCCTTAATATGTATGAGCCCCAGCGCCAAGCACCGCACCAACAGCGACGATACTCGTTCGCCACAGCGGCGGCCCGCCGGAGCAGCAACAACATTGCCCAACAATTCTACGGCCCCATGTATGATGCCTACGATGACGATGTAGAGGGCGATCTCGGCTACGCCGCGGCAGAAGGCCAAATGGGCAACCAACGCAAGGTCATTGTGGAGCGCCTCGAAGCCGTCAAAAGCAGAAACCCCGTCTTCACATGGTGTTAAAAAAAAATGTCGTCGTTCTATCCTTATTGGAAAGCACTAGAGACGGTCTTGGCCGCCTCTCGAACACCGGCCCGGCCGGATACACGGCCGCCGACTGTGCATGGTTTCCTCTTGCATGAGTGCCGTGGTCCAAATCAATCTCTCTGAACGCCATCTTTGGTTTGGATGTGATGTGAGGGTAGCACTGCGCCTTGGGCTCGTTTTTGTTTCTTTTTGGGAAAGCCCCGGCATACTACCCATTTTTGGTTGACTCATCTTTTTTTTTCCGAGACAGCCCTAACCCAACATTCTCGACAGAAAACCCTGCATGACGCATGTCTGCAAAGACGTTTTAGGCTCGCGTATCGCACAAACCATCTCGCCTGCTCCCAAGAAGGCCAGTTGCTCCTCCTGCTCGGGTCTAGAATGCGGTGAAGTAGGGTTAAAAGGGGGGGTAAGCACGCAGGGCAGGGGTGGCCAGCAACCAAGCTGATCGCATAGAGTAGAAGATGCGAAGAGGGGGCACAGAACCAGTGCGGGGGGATGCAAAAGGACTTGACCTGTCATGTTGTACAATACTGCATATTTTTTGTTTTTTCTTATTTGGTTTTTTTAGGAAGCCCTCGTTTGCCGAGGGACCAGGGATGCATTACGATGGATGGGTGTAGACAAAATGTCGGGTGTTATGAAAGGACAGCAAAATAGAAATGGACCTGGTTATTTTTTTTGGGATCCTTGTTTTCACGACATGCCAACATGGGACGATCCCGTCATCAATTGCAGCACCATGCAGTTTGCCATTAGACGGGCATTTGGAACGGAGATAGGCACCACACGTGGTTGGTTGAGGCCTTCAGCTCGCTGCGTGGGTGTGCCAAAGACGACACAAGTGAACCAAACTAGCCGTCGAGTCGTCGCCGTCTCTCTCAGAGCACAGCCCACCGTTTCCCGACTCTCTGGTCCCAATCCCGAGAGCTTGGGTCGGCAAACGGTGGTACGAGCAAGGCTCCCCTGTCTCGGTCGGTACCACCAGCTCCGCGAATGCTGACGGAAAAATGCGTCCAGAGTGCTCGCCTCATGGCGACTCCGTTCTGGAAGCCCATGCCTTCTTTATTTTTTCTCAAGGGAGACCGCGGTTAAGCTCTTCCAGCCTCACAAGGATTTCTAGTCATATCACACCCTATCAGTCCCCTGTACTTTTTTGACAGGCAGATGCATTCGCTCTCGCATCCTGGCGTGCAGCCTTGTGCAGAGTTCGGTGTCCTCCTCTCCCCCACACCACTCCATCCTAGCGGGCCGTAGCGGCCGTACAAGATTGGGTGTGGATACCATAGCTTTGGGACGCGACGGACGATGATAACGTAGCAGAAGTTTACGCCATTCTGCCTGCCATCTAATGCAATACTATCTCGTAATCATTTGCTGATCTCATGCGCGTGTTCCCTTCCAGCGAGGGGCGCTGCTAGGTTTGACTTTGGCGTGCTATTGTTGGCCAGCCATGGCCGATAAAATGTTTGCCGTCCGGCTTCATTTGGCTTGCCTCGCCATCAGATGATCGATCCATACTAAGGTGGATTTTCAAGCAAAGGATCCCCTCGCCGGACTTGCCTCGTACATTCTTACTCGTGGTCCAGGTTCTCTGCAGCTAATTAGAAACATGACCGCTCAGGATATTAGTGCCAAACGTTAGATGAGGGATGGGACTCGGGAGAAGGAGGTCCCTTGTGGGGGATGCGGGAGTAGGGGTAGGGGATAGTTGTCAGAGAACCCACTGCCAACGCCAACCCTGAGGTGCGCCAGATACCTGGTTCGAAGGTGCGCCCAGCTGGCGTGCCTGGTGGAGGATGACGAATGTTACATATACAGTGATCCCAAAAAAAAAAAAAAAAAAAACCAGCCGTCGTGGTTTTGTATCGCCGGTTGGCGAGTCATCAAAGTGCCCTTGTTGACGCGCCAAGTAACGAACTGCCTAGGCTGATCAGCTCTCTGTCGCCCTTCTTATTCCCAGGGCAGACAGAGGCTTCGAGGCCGGGCAACATTTGCGTAGTAAGCTAGTGGCATGATATTACCACGGACGGAAAGGCTAAGGGCCAACTGGCGGGCGGCACAGAAGCAATCTGCAGCTGCTGCGAGAGGCCGCAGCCCGATGCGACTTAGTGACCCGTTCCCAACACCAATGTGGCCATAAGGTCTCCTTCTCGTCAGCCCCTACCACTAGATGCCTCCTGTCGTTGAGTGGTGCATAATATGCCGCTTTCTGCCCGAAAGGCCTGTCGCCGGCCATGAAGTGGACTCGGGAGGCGGTGAAGAGTTGAAGCTTTGGATCATGGTCCTGGAATCTCCCATGTTCAGTATGGAATTGGGGGAGGGGGCCTTTTCCAGAATGTGGATCGACCTCGTACCCCTGAACACTGGCGATGTCAACTTCCGCAGTGACATACTTTTAGGCTCAGCCGTCGGTTGTTCCTCTAGATTCCGCTTCCGCCCCTAGAATAGGCTGGTGCATGTCTCTGAGCCATGGAGCAATGTCGCTCCATCGTCATCCACAACACTTCGCCACTCCCAACCAGCATCATAAGGATGACACAAACTTCAGCCCACCTCAAGTCCCCGAGTCCCAAGTCCATGTCCTCGGTACTTGGGCGGCTCGTCGCAGTCTCCTCCACTAATGAGTCTCTTGTTGGCCAAAAGGCCCTGTCTTGTCCCCTGCAAGACGTCATCGAAACAATCAGTGCCCCTCTTTATGCTGTATCACCCAGTTCCTCAAGAAGCCCCACGTTGTGAAAAATAAGACAGAATGTGAATGGCGGTGATTGTCCTGTCTCTGCCTTGAAATGGCTCGTATTCGTCACTCTCCTCTTATAGATACAAGCTCAGGTCGCCGGTCATTCAGCTGGCACTGGCACCCTTGCAGGCATTCAAGATTGTGGGAAGATTTCTGTTGGAGGCCGGATCCATTAGGTGGCTCCAATGGGGCGCAACGGGAGCGAAACCCTGGAGCCAGCGATGCATCTATAGTCGGCCGCAGTCATGTCTGGGCTGTCTGGGCATGCCGCACACCAACCCCTCCACTTGGGGTGGAAGGGTGGAACCAATGCCATCTTCCAAGCATGGAACAGGGTGGTAAACAAGGCGTTCAATGTGTTCCAGTGAGCTTCGTCTGATTTCACCCTACGGCGATCCGCTGCCCCCATGTTCAGACCGAGGCCAAGAGTGCACAAATCGGTCTCATCCAAAACGAACTGAGCACCCAACGCGTTAGAAACCTAGCTTGGTGGCATTCAAGCAGCGTGCCACGTCCCTCAAAATCTCACGGCATGCCACAGGTCTCGGAAATTGCCCCCTCCAAGACCTATTTTGCCATATCCATCCTAAGCCTTTGCCCGTATAGACTAGGCCCCGGCCAAAGGTCTTCGGCTGATCCCTGAGGCGAAGTGGGCTACGGGTTGAGGTGGCAGAGCTGCGAGCAAATGCTAGAAAGGAAAGACCGCGCTCGAGACCCAAGATCGGCGCGATATCTGAGAATTCAGAGCCTTCCGCAGCCAGTCTGCCCAATTTGGTGCCATCTCCACCTTATTCGAGGAGGCTTTATCGTGTTTTGTGAGTCTGACCCAAGGCCGCCGTATGCAAGAACTTGTTTAGGCCCAGATATGACTTTGATCCCGGCACCAGGGCGGCTCTTGATGTGGACTGGGGCCACGTTCAGGGTACCACCTGACTTCTTAGTAACGGATAGTAACCTAAATCGCGCTGAACAGAAACAAATCCAGACTGGTCTATGTCGTTTAGATATATGCAAGTCCATTTCTCATACCCGTGAGCCCTCTTTCATTTTCAGAGGTTCAGAGCCCAAGCCAGCACTATGGACGCCGAGTAAGACCAACGTTTCGCCGCAGTCGCTGTGTGTCGCTAAGCCCCCTTAAAGAGACGGAACAGTTCCTCTTGACCCGGAGTTTACCGAAATCTTCGAGTGCCATGGCCGAAGTTATCAGCAATACGCCCTTACAAATGGTACATATTTTGTACCGAACGATGAGGTAAGGGGCGACATCTGCCTGTTATGCCAGACCAACGTCCGTCAAGGTAGCCTAACAGGTTGGTTCAGGACGAAATCGCGCGCCTCGAGATGATGCACGGCGTTCTCAACACTTTGTTTGACGGCAGGTTAATATTCCCACCCACCAGGTCTCCGAGGAGAATTCTTGATTGCGGATGTGGGTCGGCAGACTGGGCCGTGGATGTCGCTACACAGTATCCAGAAGCAGAGGTAGGTTGATACTCTCGGCTTGACCCCCTATCCCCCAACACACAACACGGCGGTTTTCTTGGTTCTTTCGGGGGTATCAGGGGCATTCAAGCGCGAGCGCAACTGGGCAAGCCGTCGATGAAGGGTATGGCAAAGCATGAATCTTACTCGGCAATGATGCCGATCCAGTCGTCAACCAGAGGACCTTCCAGAAGTCGAACCCAGCCAGCATCGCAACGGCAACACGATCGAATACCCGTCTTCCTGCACGTACGAATCGCGCTCCAATTTCCTGCTGACGAAGAGTTGGGTAGGTTTTGGGCATCGATGTCAGCCCAGACATGATGGTCCCTGAGAATCCTCCGGAAAACCTGTCGCTCCAAGTCGATGACCTCAACGGAGGGTAAGATGGCCAGAATTTTCGAATCAAAACCAGGCGACTAATCGGGTGGTCATGTCAGGTTCACGTTCAACTCCAACTATTTCGATGTTGTCCATAGCCAGATGGTGGCAGGAGGTATCCATGCGAATCGATGGCGAAGTTACATTCGGGATATTTATCGAGTCCTGCGTCCTGGAGGTTGGTGCCAAATGGTCGAAATATATTTTAATGCGCAATCCGACAACGGGACCTTGACTGAAGGCAAGTATAGTTGGTGTTCAGCCCTGGAGGACTGTGCTGATAGAATTCATACCTCAGACCACGCGTTGTCGAAATGGTCCAGGCAATACCTGCAGAGCGCACAGCCCTACAAAGACCCCCGTGCTCCACTGCAGATTGCTAGTTGGATGAATAATGCCGGCTTCACTGAGGTCGAATCAAGACTGTTGACGTTGCCGATGTGCGCTTGGTCGAGCGGTAAGGTTGCACGAGCATAGACAATGATGGCATTGACGCTGATGGACAGAAACGGCTCAGAGACTCGGGACTATAACATCGGCTCTGCGAACAATGAGAACGTGAACGAAATGCTATCGTCGCTAGCATTGTACCCCTTTACCCAATTTCTCGGGTAGGGAAAGTGTTGGTGCCTGACGAGTTGCACAGGCTGACTGGGCGAAACAGAATGTCAATAACGGACTTCCAGCGCCTCGTAACGCAGGCGAGAAGCGAGGCGAGCAATCCAGCATTCAAGGTGAGGAAGGGTCCCCCCAGCATCCGTTCGAAGGCCCTTGGCACAGGCGAGAGAGGAGAGGCTGACGCAAGGGTATATGACCCCGGGACCGCAGCCATATTTTCCCCTGTAAGTGATATCATCGTCAAGGCCCCCAGAAACCCGGCCGGGAACGGGATGCTGATGGGAAGAAAACAACAGTTATGTGTGTATCGGCAGGAAGCCACGTCGATGAGCATTTTGCAAAACTAGTTGGTGTGGTTCACTGCGGGGCCCAACACTGCCGAGAAGCAGCAGGCATCGAGGATGGCGAGGCATAGGGCCAGGATTTTCTGAGCTGCCAAGGATTGCTGCGCCTAGCATGGCATTGGGGGTCGAGGTAACGGTAAGGATAAGCGACGGGTCTCGGTCCTGCTTGTGATGTGAAGTTGAAAGAAGGTTTTGGTGGGAGCAAAGCACATGTGGCGCCGTCGACGAGTTGGGCAACAAAGGTGGTGGGCGGATGTGGATGCGTGGTCAGGCTGGTGCGGGCTCACACGAGGGAGGTATTGGCAGGAGGGCGGCAGGGACGAGGATGAACCTGGACAGGCAGTCACGACGAAACAATGCCCAAAGGTCGCACATAGGGTCAATACAGAAACTAGGCAGGTTGGTAGTCCGGTAGGGAGAAACCAAAGTGTGGATTTTGAAATAGCACAAGCAAAGGGGGCGTGTGAAAAACCAGCGACCCTCTTCCTCCTGGTGGCTGCTGTTCCTGTCTTATTGCCGTCAGGGCCTGGACCAGCTTTGACTGGTCCTGGGAGCCTCGCTACCGACACACTGGGACCCGGTGGTTGTAGCAGTTCCGCGCAGCCTGGATGTCCAGCCGTGCCGCTCGATTCCTCCTTGGGATAGACCCCATTCGTCGAGGCGCATCTCCAAAGGGCAAAGGGGGGGGGAAACATGGGATACGCGGGTCCATCCCGTTTCTGAATCCACCACACCTTCGATCCTGGCTGACCATGGGAGTCACTACATAGCCTATACAGTATATGTAGTAGGATTTACATACTGGCCTGCCGCAAAGCCGTGATGACAGGGAAAGCCGGCGTCTCTGATCCGGGGCAGTACGAGCCCCCCCCCCCCCGCCGTCCGGGTGTCGTTGCCGTCGCAAACGGCATAGAAACCAACAATAATCCTGCGAAGCCACTGATACAACCAAAACCGGGGCCGAGACGCCAGACGGTCCAGGCCACCCGCCTGTAGGACTGCCGGGTCTCGTAGTTCAGCCACCCTTTGATCCCCCACTGCGTTTCCAATCGATGCAATGGTTCAAATCGGTTCCTGGCTGGCAAGCCGGTCAGCTAGCGCACCCCCTAGCAAGTCGAAATTATCTACGGAACCGTCCCCGACCCTGGCCCTCGCCCTTTCCTCGCATGGATCGCATGTGCCAAATCGATCAGGTGATTTAGCGCTATTAGAACGTTGTCGATCCGTCCAACGTCGAAGCCAATGATAAAACAGAAGCGCTGCCGGATCGCGGAGATGATAAGTTCTCTTTGCCCACATGTTTCCTCTGGAGTTTAGCTGACGGATACGTACCAGCCCGCTGTCATCTAAACTGCCCCAGATGGCCCCAGACGCACCATACCATATTATGCGCTGCATCACGTTTGGAGGCCAAAAAAAAAAAAGCATGGCTGGCTCCAATCACTCTGCCTCCTCATACACCGCTACCGCCGGCAGTTAAGAATGAGAACCTTCGCAGCTGCTAACAGCCAATTGCGCGAGCCGCCTCTCGGAACCGAGCCTCACATCCCTCTTGCGTACATGACCCCCATCCTGATCTAGAGTGCGCACCCACAGGAACGGGACGGTAAATGCCGCAAATTTTAGGTTCAGGATGTGACCACGAGACACGCACGCTCATCGCCAGGCCATTTTCGTATTGACGTGATGAGGTTGACGTCGTTTTGTCACCTAACACACCAACGGCTGGGAGCTTGGACCAGAGGGTGTGGAATCGTCAAGGCAGTGCATGGCGACCAGCTGCGCCCGGCGGGTGACTAGCCAGTCATGAAAGCTGGGGAAAATCCCCCCTAAGATAAGAAAGAGAGAACTACATTACTCGCGCCAGCTCTTAAAATACACTAGGCCTAGTCAAGAGGATAATATTCCTGTTGATGTCACGATTTGCGCTTCTGGGCATCCTTTGCTAACCGACCTACCCTTGACCTCTTGGTGTGAACCCACCAGCGGCGGGCGAGGGCCCAATTGGAGGCGCTGATTGGTGTGGGAAATCTGGAGTTCCAGCCTCAAGCTTGAGCTTCAGAATTGTCACACATCCACACTTTGCTCGTGATCTGATCTCGACAGCATCTTGACCCCCTCGACCCTCTCGACTTAGCCCACGCAAACGCCATCCGCTAAGCCGGCCCAGTCAATCACCATGTCATTCACACCTTCCACTCAACTCCTTCGAGCCCTGCGGGCCCCGCGCCCTCGCATTGCCGCCAGCCAGGCCTGCCGCTTCTACTCGACGCCTGCCGGCGATGTCCCCCCCCCGCCGCTGCTGTCCAAGCTCAAGGCCGATCTCAAGACTGCCATGCGCGCCAAGGACAAGGCGCGCCTCAACGTCCTGCGTGCCATCACCTCCGCCAACCTTAACGCATCCAAGACGGCGAGCCCCATCCGCACCGACGTCCAGCTCGTCGCCCTGATCCGCAAGATTGAGAAGGCATCGCTTGATGCCATCGCCGAGGCCAAGGCTGCCGGCCGAGAGGACATTGTCGAGAAGGAGGAGGAGCAGGTCAAGATCCTTGAGGAGTACATCAACAACAGCGGCGTCCAGTCGCTCAGCGGGGCCGAGCTCGAGGCGCTGGTGCAAGAAGCCGTCGAGGCGTCCAAGGCTGCCGGAATACAGTCCAAGGCCATCATGGGAGACGTCATGAAGCGTCTTGGCAGCGCTCTCGAGGGCAAGGATGTGGATAAGAAGGTGCTGGCTGGCATGGTCAAGAAACTCGCCGAATAGGCTAGGAAATGTGGGATTGTAAACTAGTGTACATTATTATTGTCATGGTGGCAGTCGACCAGATACCATGACCTCCCCTCGATCATTATCACGTCCTGATGCCCTGATGCCAAAATTCGCCAAGAGTCAAATGAATAGAAAATACATACTCACACAAGTCCCAATGCATGCCGGTTCGTTTTCTCGCCCTGATAGGTTTCATCACGGGGGGATTGAGCTAAAACAAGTGCCGTTCGCGTTTCAGAGAATTAGCGAGACTAGCATTTGTAATACCGCCCGAACAGTCATGATTCGCGGGGCTTTCGGTTGACCCCACGTTCATACGAACTAGACTATACATTCTCAGGATGAATGCGGACGGTTAGCCGAGTCATCTCAATGACATCAACTCCGCCAGCGGAGGCTAATCGAACCGTTGCATGCATGCGTGACTCACACTGCAGCTCAAGCAGCTGGGGAATATTACCCTCATCTGTTTGACTGAGCTCTCATTGATATTCCTTCCATCTCGCCCTATCCTATCCCGCGTCTCTCAAGATAAGCTTTCACTTTACAGTTGCCATGTCACGTCGGAACATCAGCTCCGGGTCAGCCTTTGAGGCTCAGATTGGCTACTCGCGGGCCGTAGTTAGCGGCGAATGGGTCTTTGTGAGCGGCACAACTGGGTAAGCTGTACCCGGGTCTTGGTGGATGATCCTCTTGGACCAGTTCTAACTAAAAACAAAAGCTATGATTACAAGACCGGGGTCATCTCAGACGATGTCGCCGAGCAGGCCGACCAGACACTGAAGAACATTTCCGCTGCTCTCGAGGAAGCGGGTGCCTCGATGAGTGACGTCGTCCGAGTCCGGTATATTCTGCCCGACCGTGACGATTTCCCCAAGACGTGGCCTGTCTTGCAAAAGTGGTTTGGCAATGTTCGACCAGCGGCCACCATGGTGCAATCCGGGTTGATGAAGGACGAGATGAAGATTGAGATAGAGGTCACGGCAAAGAAGGAACAATAGTGTATATAAAATCATTCGTCTGTTTTCAGATTTGTCGAACTAATCGTATAAGGAAATAGATGACCAAGTATTGGTGCTATATCGTGCTGTTGTTTCGAATTATCAAATAGAGTGACCAGGCGCATTTACATTGACCAGTAGAGTAGAACATGGAATTGAAACGTCCCCCCGCCACAAACGACCTATCCTACATTACAAAAACATATTTGTGAGCGTACAGAATCTGTTGGATACTACGTAACCTAATTGTGGACCAGAGGAGCGAGCAAGCCTCCGGAGATGAACATGCATGCAACGGTTATCAAACTCGATGTTGAGAACAGAGCCAACCCGCTAAGACCGTGGCCGGATGTGCAGCCGCCCGCTACTCTTGATCCGATAGCCATCATGCAGCCGCCGACAGCGGCCAGGGCTGGGGCCGCTTCAACGATGTTGCCGGCGACCAAGCCGGGGGCGTTCTGTGTAATGAGCCAGGCGCCGATGGCGGCACCCGAAGCGAAAATCAGGTTCTGGCGGCTGCTGGGCCATGCGCTTGCTTTGGCGCCCTGGACCAGCCACCAGAAGTGGTTGCCGATTTCCTCGTACGAGGTGGAGATGCCCAACATGCTCTTGCGGGTGAGGATGGAGAAGAGCTGGGCAAGCCCCAGGAAGATGCCGCTCCCCGCAGAGAACAGGGTCCAGTCCGAGGCGCCGTTGCTGAGGGCGACGGTGGCAGCGATCACGGACAAGGTGATTGCCTCCCAGAGGAGGAAAACGGTAGTGTTGGAGAGGCCGGCCTGCTCGTGGAGCGTCGCCACTTCGGGCTTCACTCCCGTCTGCTCCTGCCGCAGCTTGATGAGCTTGGAAACAACTCCGGTGTAGAGGATTCCTCCCACAGCGGCACCGCCCAACGCGTAAAACCCGGTCTGAAGCCCGGCTCCTGCCTGTGCGAAGATGGTGCCGGGGCAGGACCCGGAGATGGCCATGCCGGCGCCAAGGAGGGAGCCTCCGATGATGTTGCCGTCATACTGCCCAAAGATGCCAATGGGAGACGAGCTTCGGGGTTTCAGAGAGATGTATCCCAGGCCTTCAACGACCTTGTAAATTAGGCTAACAAGAGTTGGAATTTAGCAAGACGAAAAGAAACGGCCGATGGGCCGCTGTTGAAAAAAAGTGGAACTCACGCGCTGCTTGCTGATGCACCAAGGAAGGCCTGTAGCATGTGAAAGTCCTCGAACTTGAACTGAGATATGATGACGGACGGGGAGTAGACCCCGGCAGCCACAGTAGCGGCGCCAAAGACTGCACCCGAGAACAGAGTAGCCATTGTTTGCTCTTGAGCGTGAGGAGGAGGAGGGGGGATTGTGGAGATGGTGGATTGGTGTGAGCGAAGCGTTTTTTGTCGATGAGCCGAACCAGCCGGACGACAATCTTTTTAATAGGATTTCTGGCGAGCAGGGACGGCGTGCTTTGACGTCCCTCCGAGTGTAAGTTGCTCACTAATCAAGGGGTGAGAGTTACAATCAAAGCTGGCATTTGGGTCGCCGAAGTAAAGTCGGCCTCAACGCAAGGGTTCAAGGTGGAGGACGAAAGAAGGCCGGGCCTGGTTGATGCGCACCAAGTCCCCACTCGCGTCACAGGAGAATAAACTGATGCCATTTGAAATCGAGAGCTTAATGGGACTGCGAGGTGTGCGCACGGCTCTCCAATTGGCTCTCGTTTCGAGGCCGGAGACAGACGTTGTAGGAGGCGCACAGCAAAGACGCCGGGCATTCGCTCGCATCTTTGAAGGCCCAACATGCTTGGAGTCCTGCTGGTTTTCGAGGGGGGGAACGCGCGTCTCTGAATCTTTTGTGCAAATCGCAACCATGCAATCAACTGCGTTTGAGGTGCATGCTTGCGCGCGTCGTTGGATGTCTGCCCGCGATGCCCGTTTTGTCAAATTAGTGGCTTCCGATGCAGGATATGCCCGGACGGCACGGTTCGCCTGCGTGTCGGTTCGTGCCGGCGGTCGTCGGGAGGTCGGGGACCTCGGCGACCATGCGCAAGGTACCCGCCAAGATCTAGGCGGGCGAGGTCCCCGAAACCCTTCAAGTGCTTGGAGATGTGCAAAATGCTCGCCGTCATAGTTACCACTAGTGAGCTGCTAACATCTTTAATTATGTTTTTTTTTCTTTTTTACGACGCCGAAGAATTATTGTGTTGTCTGTCTCGGGGAGTACGGGGATGCCGAATATTGAGCTCCGAGGACGCCGTAAACGTTGATAAAAAAGATCTCGATTCAATCTCGAATAGTTCCTATCGGGCATGACTATGACGTAATATACGATACATATTCTATAAAACACCACTATAAAAATAACCTAATACATACACTTGTACATAGTTTTAAAGTCACCTTCACCACCCGACCTAACCTGCACCTCTCGAACGATGTTCTGGACTTCCACCCCGTGCTGCCCCGTATTCAACTTTGTCAATAACCTAGTCATGACGGAATAGTTGTCAACAAAATGGAACCGTTCGTTTCTCCCAAAGTGCCCCGGCGTCTGGAACGTGGACAGGTCTATACGCATGCCATGTCAATTCTCCAGGGTTTCGTCAATGCCGCTCCACAAAAATTGGCCGTCGTCAGTCAGGTGCAATTCGTCGGCATCCCCCTCTCCCACCGGCGCTTCAGAGTGCCATTCTCGATAACCCATACTATGACAGCGACCTCGTCTTCGCAATATTGGCTACTGTCACAAACTCCTTCTCGTCTGCGGCAAAAGTCCGCATGCGAAATTCTTCACGGCAGTTGTAGCCGGAGGGAAACTATAGGGTAATTTGGCGGTTTTCGACTCTCTGCACCCAGAGATAAAGCAGGATGACACAGTTTTCCGTCATTAGAGAATCTGAAAAAGACCTCCCCAGTTCATATGGGTGATAACTCGGTCGTTGACTAGTACCTCTGGGATCTCTGAGTCCATGGATTCATTGGAAATTTCGCATACTTAACTGCGCTCGTCCGCCCCTTAACGTTGATTTTCTGAGGAAGAGAACCAACCTGCAGTATGGGCTCAGAGCAACGCAGTTTGTTATTCTCTTTTGACCGGATGAGAATGTATGGAAGAACGTTTTTCATCTCCAATGGTAGACATCTCTGAAAATTACAGCGTGCGTGACCATGATGAGCGACCCATCACTCGTCAGAAATTGAACGGAGTCTAGGGATTCGCTGGTGTACATTCGCAGCGTTCTGTGTTTCGAGCATCTTCGGCATGTTAGAGTCTCAAAAAGGTCAGGACGAAAGCCTAAATACCCTAGAAACTTGTTCCCTCTTCTACTTGGTCTGGTGTCGAGGAAGTCGGCTATTTTATTGCGAATAATGGTTGCCAGAGACCCGTTTGCGGACACAGTCCCATGCTCCAACTCCCACCCTGCCTCAACGTAGTTTGCAAATCCCACGCTATACGTGTCTGAGGCTATTCGAGTTTTGCTGACTAGATCCGCCCAATAAACCCAACACCGCTGGCTGGAGGGAAGGGGTCTCGACGAAGGGCCAACATAGGACTGCATCTGATCATGTGACCAATCATAAATCAAGTGACCCACAAAGTCTTAGCGGGCCCTGCTTTGGCAAAATTTCCCCACACCCTCACATCGCCATCGCCACTATGCCGCTTCTGTCGAAAATGGCCGGGGTCCGTATCAGTGGCGCTTTCAAGCGTCAGCTCCATCACGATGTTGAGCGAGGACTCCTGCTGGACAAAATTTACAAGCCGTTTCAATCCCTTCGCCCAGATAGTCCGGAATGGGTTGCCCTCGCCCGCTCTGGGCGCGTCTGAGAGGATTACCATCGGCCTTCTGATAGCGAGAAACAAGGATACATGAAGTTACAAGAGGCAAGTACTCAGTCAACTTGCTCGCTGAGCAGAGCTTTATGGCTTCCGTTCATCAGCTAACCATTTGATACCTTTTAGAAGCTTGCATCCATTCTTCATTAGATTGACAATATCAAGAAATTTATGAAGTTTCCTGTCAATATTATTGACGAGGAAATCGTCGCTGCCTATGCCCACCAATCTGTTGCGATCGAAAACAATCACCTGCAGCCAAGTGGATGTCTGATTATTGATGACTTTTTGAAGTCTGGCTTTCTGAAGAATCTCAACCTTCCAGGAATGTCTGCCAATGATATATTCGACCACAAACCCCCAGAGGTCGGTCATCTTCTTCCTAAGGCAGATGCGGATCAGGTCATCGAATTGCGCAATCATCTTGTCGTCTCCCGCTGGATATCTGAAGCCTCACCGCAAAAACAAAACACTTCAGGTTTTAGGGAAGATGAAGTTCGCCTTCTTTCAGCTCTGACCATGAAGGACTTGGGGCGTGGGGGTCATTACCTCTCCACTTTCGGACCCAAGGTAAAGCTCGGGGATTATCGCCAAATCCCACTTGGCGTGAACAGCAAGCGTCTGCGAATTTTCCCTTGTCACCTGGAGGTCCCTGCCTGCATGGAACGTTTCTTCCAGTGGCGAGAAAGAGTTCACAAAGAAAAGAAACTTCATCCACTTCTTATTGCTTGTCAAACAGTGGCATACTTTCTACACATTCATCCTTTTAATGATGGAAATGTGAGAGTTTCTAGAATGATAATGCATGATTGCTTGCTTCGACATGGATACCCACCGGTTGTTTTCCAACCATTTGACCGCATGGAATACCTGAAGATGATTTCAGACGCTCAGGATGGGAAGCCGGAGGCATTTATGGAACGGGTGGTGACTACACAGCTTGAGATGATGTACACTTTTGCCTTTTACGAAGGAGAGTGAATGGTGGGCATTGATGGTTTTGTGAGCAAACATCGCCTTCCCTCACAAATATGGATATGGTAGAATTAAGGCGCTTAGTCAGGTGGAAGACACCGTGGTATATGATATACTTACATATGGTCTTTTAAACACACAGTGGTATTGCAGTTCAAAATCCTCTTCACAACAGAGAAGGCCCTTCTTACAAAACCCCATTCATTATAATTCTTACATTCATTAACCCTTTCCCCGTGTACTCGGGTCACATAGTTAATTTATCGTACGCTTTCAAAGAGGGCATCACTCCTAAAAGTGTTATAGTACTCTCTCTGATTGGTCTATCATTGAATTATCGATTACTGGGATTTAAATTTCATGTTTATCTAATGAAACTAGCAGTAAGAACACTCAGCACTAGCTATAGCAAAAAGAATGTGCATACTGGGGAGCGATACTAACTTTGTCGTCTAGAATACCACAGAGCATAAAAAGCCACATTGAAGGGCATGTTCCAGACCTTGTCTTAGCAAGTCTCTCATGACGGTGCTGGGACTGCGCCCCACTACAGAAACAGCCCTAAATGGGTGCTATTTTGGCTGACTGGAAGAGATGACGGCAGCTGGCCCAATACTGGCTGCCCCATCTGTCCTTACTATTTGTTCCATCCATTTCCTTTTGTTGGGCGGGGAGCCAAAGTGGATCAAGGTATACACGAACCCGTGTTACACTATGGTGAAACATGGATTGGTTGCAGAGGGGGGAGGGTCCCAGAAGAAGTCATTTGAGGGTGACTAGAACTGGGTCCAAAGGTTGATTGAAGGCTGATGACGTACGCACTCTTTAGCAAATGTGACTGGGGAGTAGTGTTGCGGGCATCCTCAATGGTGGGTTATGCTGGGGGCTGTCCTGGAAGAGTTGCCTCTCTGGAAGTTCGAGGTATTCTAATGGCTTACATGCATCATATCCGGGGTGATGGGAGTATCAACGGAAAACATCTCAGATATTTCCCCGTCGGACTTTTGTGACAAAGATGCTGACCGAAATTTCTGGATATTTGGAATTCTCGGAGACGTTATTGCCTTGGTTATAATGTCGGTAATACATATCAGCTCCGCACTATCCGCTTGGCTTGCTGGCTGATAAGGTGCTTGGCTTTAGTTGAGCAATATATATATATATATATATTTATTTATTTATAGCGATTTGATTATCCTAGCATATAGTATCTACAAAATACCCTGTCTAAAAAGTCGGGTTGGAAATGAATACACAGGGTACCGAGTTTCGCGTGGTATCGCCGTTTGTGGAAATCACACTTCACCTAACTCAGAAAGCCGAGGTCCGGTCAGATGGTGATGCGGGGCCGCTGGGGTCGGACCAACCTTGACCGTGTTGAGCTCCGATGCCGTCTTGCCAGGGGCCGATGCATTAGTAAACGCCCATCTTTTATAAAGAAACGGCATATCCTGCATCGCCATCATCATCGCCCCAGGATCAGTTTTGCATCTACTCGAGTATAATACGTGTCAATTTGTCAGTTAGCAGGGGCTCGCAATCTCGTTGATTTGAAAAGCCCAGATTGTCCAAGATGCCTCGAGCTCTCACTCTCCAGCACATCGAAGGCGGTAGGCCTGGTCAGGTCTATTATCCGTAAGATCCTAGGTCGATTGTAAATATTCTGCCCAGTGCAACTAACCGAAATGGCAGGCTTCAAATCAAGGAGGTTCCCAAGCCAACCCCAGGCCCCAATGAGGTCCTGGTCCGCATCACAGCCGCGGCCCTGAACCACCGAGATCTGTTCATGCGCCGCCATCTTTACCCGGCCATCTCTTTTACCAACCCCATGCTGGCTGATGGATACGGCACAGTGGTTGCTGTCGGTTCGGCCGTAACGCGGAAGAACCTGCTCAACAAGCCCGTTCTCCTCACTCCCATGCGTGGCTGGGATTCAGACCCAGCTGCACCCGAAAACGGCCGCAAATTTAGCGTCGTTGGTGGCTCAAAGCTCACAGAGGCCGGCACCGCGCAGGATTTCATTGCCGTTCACGAGGATGAGGTTGAGCCTGCGCCAGAGCACCTCACGGCCGCCGAGGGTGCGGCTCTGCCTCTCGTTGGCATCACGGGCTGGCGTGCCTTTGTCACTAAGAGCAACGCCGCTTTCCCCGGTGCAAACGTTCTGATCACCGGAATCGGCGGCGGCGTTGCCCTGCAGGTGCTTCAGTTTGCCGTTGCTTTCGGCTGCAATGTCTTTGTGACATCGGGCGACGAAGCGAAGATTGCAAAAGCAACGGCGCTGGGCGCCAAGGGAGGTGTCCTCTACCGCAACGACGGCTGGGAGAAGGAGCTCCAGAAACAGCTCCCGGCAGACCGGCCGTACCTGGACGCCGTGATTGACGGCGCAGGAGGACCCGTGGTGGCCAAGTCGGTCAAGATTCTCAAGCCCGGAGGCGTCATCGCCCAGTACGGCATGACTGTGGCGCCCAAGATGGACTGGCTCATGAGCGCGGTGCTCAACAACATCGAGCTCAAGGGATCGACAATGGGTTCGCGCAAGGAGTTCCGAGACATGGTTGCTTTTGTCAATGAGAAAAAGATTCACCCTGTTGTGAGCCGGGTGGTCAAGGGACTGGACAACCTTACCGACATTGACAGCCTGTTTAAAGAGATGGACCAAGGAAAGCAGTTTGGAAAGCTGGTCATTGACTTTGGGGTAGGGAGCGAGTCCCCGTCAAAGTTGTGAAGGGGAGTAATGTGCGAGGAGTGCACGCAAGCACGGTTGCGCGAGAACACTGATTGGGTGTAACTTCGCCTTCAACCATTGTAGCTGACGACTTATGATCATTTTAAATTGAAATACAAACTTTAGGTGTTAATGTGCATGTGCTTACATGTGCTTACAGAGCATTTTTGTATAATGCCCGCCGTCCCTTTATTATTTCACTCTTTGGATTTTAGCCCATCCGGCTGTGAAGATCGACTAGAAGTTGTGGCATGTTACAACATAGCATTCATGACTGCTTTGCAATGTGTAATGTACTTTTACATTATAACCGACGACTAATAACTCTCGAAAACGCCAAATCAAAGTCCATTTTTAAGGGTATCAAACACCTCGTGAGCCCATGAGCAGGTGAGCCTGTCGTTGGTTCCGGCTGCCTAACCTTTTTTTGACACATGCTCATCCCACGTTTATTCCGCCGACTTCTTGCGCTTCTTCTTTGGTCGATCGCCCTCTTCGGGAGGCACAAACTCTGCTTCCCGCTCCTTGGCCTTCTCATCCTTGCGATGCTTCTGCTTCTCCTTGCGCTCAGTCTGTGCGGCGCGGTCCTTGGCCTCCTTACCCAGGAAGTACTCGCCACTCTCGATCTGCTTGTCGACCTTGCTCTTCTCAGGCGCAGGCGGGAACGGCGTGTATACCTTCTTGGATTTGTCGGTAACCTTGAGAGGTGCTCGTCGGTGGCTGAGAGTCTTCCTCTTGAAGTTGGGGAGGAAACGGTCCCAGCTCTCGTTGGCGAGTTCAGGATCCTTTGCAAGCTCGCGCTTGATCATGAGCTCCTTGATGTGGTAGATGGGGTGAATATTTTCCATGCAATCCTCAACAACCCTTCGCATCTCCTTTAGGCCCTTGTAGGGACCCATGGCTGACACAGTGTTGCCATGGACGAGAATGTAGGTCTCGGTAAGCAGCTCGAGAGCCTTGAGGGTAGAACCGTTCGGGCCCAGGATACGTTGTCTTCGCTTGACGAATCGCTCCTTATTTCTGACAAGACTTCGGATCTTGATGACGTCGCAGGCGACGCCATCCTCGAGGATCTTGAGGGCCTGGGGCGCGGGGACGCTTCGAGCCAACAGCTTGATGAGGTCGCGTGCGTTGAGAATGGCGGCGGGGTCAAAAGTTTTTCGGGTCGTCTTGACGGTCATGGAACCCTCAACCAAATCCAGGGTGCAAGCGATTCCGGTCTTCTCGAGGGCTCGGGTGACAAGAGGCCAGGCCTCCTTCAGGTAAACTTCTCGATACTTGGGGAAGAGGGTCGCAAAGGAAGACTCTTCGGTAAAGGTGCCGCCGACATTGTCCTTGGGAGTGAAGGCTTCGATCTTCCACTTGTCGATGTCGTCCGTGTCCCACGGCTTCGGCTGATCGTGCGTGGAGGGCATTGTGCCGGTGTTGTTGAAGAGCCTGTCGGGTTGAGCAATGGCAATACAAACGGCTGGCAGCGGTCCCAAGATTTTTTTTTTGGGAGGATGCAAAGAAGACGCTGGGTTGCTTGGGATGTGGGGCGAGGCTAGTGTGGGGGACTGAGAGGATCCCAGGCGTGGGCCAATCATGACGCTAGGCGGTCGCGCTCATGAAATTCTTCAGTTTGCACCACCAACGACATCGAAGCTTTGTGTGCAACGCTCAATCCCGCCGAATCCCACAACAACCGCCAAAATGTCCAAGGGTCGCGCAGCCGGAGGTGTGGACCAGATCGTCAAGCTGATCGTGGGAGCTGGGCAGGCCAGTCCCAGTCCCCCTGTCGGTCCTGCGCTTGGTAGCAAAGGTGTCAAGTCAATGGACTTTTGCAAGGTGCGCAGCCTTGCTACCGGCTCCTAAAAGAGCTCTATGTCGGGATTGAGAGACCAATGGCTAATGACTTCCGCAGGAGTTCAATGCTCGAACCGCCAACATGGTCGTGGGAACCCCAATGCCTTGCAAGGTTGTCGTCCGCCCCGACCGATCGTTCCACTTCGACCTCCGCACACCACACACATCATGGCTTCTTCTGAATGCTGCTCAAGCACCAATGGGCAAGAAGGGAAAGAGAAAGGGTGCCAGCAACCCGGGACACGAAACCATTGGAACCGTCAGCCTAAAGCATGTCTACGAGATTGCCAAGATTAAGCAGACGGAGCTGCGTCTATCCGGCCTGTCCCTCCAGTCGTTGTGCAGGTCCATCATCTATCAGGCGAAGTCGATAGGAATTAATGTGGTGGCCTGATTTATGAACTTACAAAATGAAGGATGGAGTTGGGATTGTAAACCATGGGCGTGTATAGCAGCTATCTACGACCAAATGTCGAAATGTATAACAGAGCATGAACCGGGATAAAGAGGCTAGAAGACATGTACAAGAAATGATCTACTCTATGAATTCTCGTCTGGCAACTATGCATGTGTCCATATGCGATTCTTTCCGGTCGTCCGCCTTTATGGGAGGGGTTTATCCAACCGCCTTTGTGCATGTGCGTGTGTATTCGCCGAAAGTCCCGAACATCTGCAGCTGGGCACGTGAGCAGGCTTGCGGTTTATTTTAGAATCAAGAGATTGGCCGCATATACGAATCTATAGTTGACCGCATTGCCGGGCGAGGTAAAGAATACCTGTCTGTACTTAACGCCACCAAGGCCCGCTTTACGCGTGGCATGCAGAGAGCCCTCTGGTGTGTAAATGCAAGAAATTAAGGCTTGAATGGTAGCCCACCGGCCAAGTAGCAAGAGGGAAATGATGAAGCTGCGCTTCTGGATTCCAAGACTTGAATTTATTACGTAACCAATTAAACAGCTATATTGGTGTTTGGAAACACTGGGAGCATTGACCGAGATTCAGCGTTGCGAACGGGGGGAATTGTATTGAGAAGCTCTGATGGAACTAAAATACAGTGATAGGTCACAGCTTGGCACCACACAATTAACTATGTCGAACTAATAACATCCACATTGCCCGCCTTCCAAAACCAATTAATAAGTTTATTTAAATTGCTTTTTACAAATAATCACGTCGAGGAAGTATACTCGATGAATTTTTTTCACTGCTTGAAAAGCGTAAAACGTCAGCCTGAGTAGGTGGGGACATACTGTGGCGATTTTCCAGACATATGGCGCGCAATTGTACCAATGCGGAAGTATTTAGTGTCCAAAGTTCGGGAAGCGGGGGGTCCCACAAGCCCGGTCGAACGAGTCCTGAGCATGATGCTGAGAGGAAGATGGGCCGAGCAACGCCGGTTAAGTTGACTTGCCGAGCAGTCGTGCTTCTGTCTTGCGGTGCGCCCGATCAATGGCCGACAGAAACCCTCGAGCTAGTCCGTGATCGGACCATGAATGGGAATTGAGGCAGCCTTATGACCTGGCGCCTCTCCTAGGAGTCTAGAAGCTTTCCGTTTTGGCTACAGCGTGCAAGCGGCCAGCAAGCCGAGAAGAGGGAACGTCTGGGGTATTCTCTCCCTTTTTGTCAATTGAGCTTTACCCAACCGATGATTACATGCATTACATCAGATAACTGCACATGGCAACACAACGTCACAATCTGTTCTCGTCTTGCCTGCCGAATGCCCGGGTGAATGCAGTTGCAGAGCACCTATCAATTGGTGGGGCTTTCCTGTCACGCTCAGATGCCAAATTCGACCCGGACTCAGCCGGACTTTGGCCACTGGAGCTCCTTTAGGCACAGCCACTAATTAATTACGACCCGTCATTCTCGATGGAGTGTACACCTGTATGACACACATGAAGATTTTTTTTTAAGCAGGCACGAGCTTCAAGGCGACCCTGCCACACAGAAACACGTATGCAAGTCTTATGCTCGGTACCCGGTTTATACCCAATCACGCCAAGATGGTGGCTGTATGGGAGCGAGACATGTGAGATTTGATTGATGCTGGGAAAAGTAAAGTACTGTTTTGGCAGCCTGGATGGCCTGGCTTACCAGGGAGCGACACAGAGTGTTGGTTGGACGGCAGTACCACCAGCCAGCGGTTGCGAGGGTGCTGCATCTGGCGTCTGTGATCGACCGGGGCAAGGACGTCCCAAATCGGGCAAGCCGATGGAGGGAGTCGGGGCAGGTTCCGCGGCTGGCCGTGCTGAAGGTTTGGTATTGTCTTGGGGACGGGCGGGGACGGAGCATGAAAGATGGGAGTCTCACAACCCTCAAGCATTGCTCAGGTCGAGTCTCATGTGTACCCAACCTTGGGCCGTGAATAGCAGCCCCGCGAATGGAGATGGAGTTGAGATTAGAAGTCGACAAGTCATCTACTCTGCACCCCAAAAAAAGAAAATGCTGGTCCATCAACCTGGTCGTCGCCGCTTCTTGGAAAAATTTGCTGCAAGGAGCCCTTGCTAGGCCAAGAGCGCTGGGATCGATGTGCGTACGAGTAAGAAGCAAGGGACGTCCCGTGTGAGCAGCGTCATGTACCTGGCAGGGCGTGGTACGCAGCATCTAGAACCGAAACAAGGTACCCTTCAAACGCAGCAGCGTCGTGCACGATGAAACATGTGTTCACAGCCCACCTGCTTGCAACGCGGGAGCTGGTCGTGGATGGATGGAAGCATTATAGAACCATGCCACAGCCGCCCTGTTGCAGGGCTAGCGAAGCCGCCGTGAACCATGTGAATGCGAGCTGGCAGTGTTGGCTTGGCTGGCTGGCAGTAGCTGCCGAACCGACGCGAGTTGATTCCAGGTACATCGAGGTACCGCCTAGCGTGGGCTCTGGCCTCTGCCTCGTACCGTCGGGTACCCCAGTGGTACGTGCAGGCCCTTTTTTTTTCTTTTCCCCTGCGACAAGCGTCCCTTTCACTCCATGGAAGGTGGGAGTTGGAGAATGTGATGCCCCACCACGGCCACGGACAGCAGCTTTTATCATCGTTCGTCGCAAGTCCAGGTCAACTTCGCTTCTCCTCCGAAGTCCTCACTACCCACTATCCGCCTGCGCTTCTGTTTGCGCCCGCGCCCACGCCCTGGGAAAGCCTCCCCGTCGACAGCATCAACTTACACCCGATGGCTGCTCCATCTTCCTCCGCCGAGCGCTTGCCCGCACCGGATGTCTCTGGTGAGTTTGTCTTCCGGCCATGCCGGCTTTCTTAACTGCCCCACCTTGACTCTCACACTGGCGCATCGGCTCTTGACACTCGACGCTCGATGCTTCACGCTCAACATGATCGCAATGGCTGACTTTTCAAACCATGCAGTGTCTGAACCTACCGACCAGCTTTCGGAGGCACCTACCATTCAAGAGGGCACCAATATCGATATCCCCGGTGTCCGCTTTTCCTCCGCCGTCGAGGAGATAACCCCCGCCGTGTCCGCCGCGACCATCGTCAACCAACCCTCCAACGAGTCGGCCGAGCGGCCACAGTCGACAGCTTTCACCGAAGTCGCCGCCGACCAGCTCCATGCATTCACAAAATCACTTCACGGGCGATCTCTTCAGGAGCTTCGCATGAATACCCGCCACTTCGAAGCCTTTTCGCTTCCTCCTTCAAGAGTATGTGCATCATCGCCCCCTCTTTTTCAGTCACAACGATGTTTGGGTTGGTAGCCTCCACCACAGGACTGGAATTAATATTGGCTATCGTTGTGAATCATTGACTTTTTTTTTTTTTTTTTTTTTTTTCGTGTGCTCGGCCCCGATTCACTCCTCCATCATTTGGACCTGCTGAACCATAGGCTTCTCACATAATTCTATAAGTGCTGACGCTGACTGTCTTGCTCTCAAGGTCCCCTCTAACGAAGATGAATCTGGTCCTTCGTCCAGATTAACCACTCCCACCTCCGCCCACTTTCAATCTCCTCACAGCAGCCCGCGCCTGTCAGCTTTAGCTTCACCTCCTCTTACACCATCTGGATCTGGCCATGCGAATCTCGACAAGGTGACCAAGGAGAACAGTGTACCGACTGTCCAAGAACCACCAACGATTACCCCTCAGCCATCATCCTCTCAAGATAAACCCTCACCTGCTCCTGATAGAAGGCCAGCTGCTCAGCGAGCGACTTCGGACCACAGCGTCCGCAGGGCCTCGTCTGCTGAGGAACAAGAGAAATCCCACCGACGAGGGATGTTTGGAGTTGGCGCAGGATCTGTGCCTGGTTCTCGGGAATCTAGCCCATCCCGAAGCTCTGCATCCAACTTCTACTCGAAACCTGCCACCCCCGGTGGCGATCTCAATGACCCGTATGCCAAGGGCCGCCGTCCGCCTCCCCCGCAAGCTGCGACCAAGCATTCGATTGACCCAAGATTTATCTTCTCTAGAAAGAAGAAGCATAGCTCTCCACATGGATCAAAAGCAAGCTTGTCCGAGAAGCGTTCTTCTGCATTTTTTGGTAGCGCCAAGAATAGCACGGATGATCTTTCTCGTAATGATAGTAGCAACACCAGCCACGGTCACCCGGGTCCTCATGGCTCCATGGCAGACTTGAAGCGTTTCTTTAGAAAGCCACACGGTCATCACCACAAGAAGAGGGACTCATCACCAGCAGCCGCGCCCACGGGCACCAAGACACCTCCCAGTTCAAGGTCGACCCAACAATTACCTTTCGGAGACGACCATGGGCTCTCTTCTCGATACGGCAAGCTTGGCAAGTTTTTGGGGTCAGGTGCTGGTGGCTCAGTCCGCTTGATGAAGCGCAAGGACGACGGAACTGTCTTCGCTGTCAAGGAGTTCCGTGCGAGACACACCTACGAGACGGAGAAGGAATACAACAAAAAGGTTACGGCGGAATTTTGTGTTGGATCTACACTTCACCATGGCAATATTATCGAGACGCTGGATATATTGCAAGAAAAGGGTCGGTGGTACGAAGTCATGGAGTATGCGCCTTTTGACCTTTTTGCTATTGTCATGACGGGCAAGATGTCACGAGAGGAGATCACATGCTGCTTCTTGCAGATTCTGAATGGAGTTACATACTTGCACAGCGTGGGTCTCGCTCATCGAGATTTGAAGTTGGATAATGTGGTCGTGAGCGACAAGGGCATCATGAAAATCATCGACTTTGGTAGCGCCCACGTCTTCAAGTATCCATTCGAAACCGAGACAGTTCCTGCTAAGGGTACGTTGAGTATTCCGATGGAAATGAAGAGAAAAAAAACTAATACTTTCCCTAGGCATTGTTGGTTCTGATCCCTATCTCGCGCCAGAAGTATACGACTCCAAAGAGTACGACGCTGTTGCTGTGGATATCTGGTCTCTTGCTATCATCTTTTGTTGCATGACCCTGCGCAGATTCCCCTGGAAGATCCCGCGCATGACAGACAATTCCTTCAAGCTCTTCGCCGCCGAACCAACACCGGGCCATGACCCGAAGAAGCTCATCATCCCGTCATCTAGGTCAACTAATGACCTCAGTACCACGCCAGCCCGCGATTTTCTGTCTGAGGACAACGGAAGCAACAAGAACCACCGCCACTCCCACCACGAAAAGGAGAAGACTGAGCAGAAAGAGGCCGGGTCGGAGAAGCAACCTGCCCAAGCCGGCTCTCAACAGACAACGTCAACCAGCGGCACGGCAGCTGATAAGAGGGAGACGATCAAGGGCCCATGGCGTATCCTGCGCCTGCTACCAAGAGAAAGCCGACACATTGTCAGCCGAATGCTTGAGATCGACCCCAAGGCTCGAGCGACTATGGATGAGATCTTGCAGGAGCCCTGGATTGCTGACACGGTAATTTGCCAGCAGCTTGACCATGGCGAAGTTCTGCCGGCGGAGGACCACCAGCACACTCTGGAGCCGCCAGCTAATCAGCAGCAAAATGCAAAGTAGGAAAGATTCTGGACGAGAGCACGAAGTTGGGTGGGGTTTGGTCAACGAGGTTACAAGAAATTGGCGTTTGAGAGTAATTGATGGGCATCAAATTGGGGTTAGGAATGGGAAGCGCATTCGTACATTGACAGATTTTGACATTGTTTTGGAGCAGCGCTTTTACAACTACAGAAAGATAGATGTTGGACCAGCAATTGAGAAGGGCAGCGATAGGTAGCAGACGCTTTGTAGACTTGATAAGTGACGTTTGAATTACACGAATTACCAAGCAAATGCCATGCTCAGGAGTGTACTTTGATTGGAAATGCAGAACACGGATTGGCTATCTTGGTCGAGTTCCAATGAGGCACGTGCGGGTGACGTCGGGATACGATGCCGGATGCCGGGCTCGGAGCCGGGGAAATCCAGCGCCGAGCTTGGGGAAAAAATTGCTGGCCTTCTTCTGGAAGCTGTTGGAAATGCGAGGTCCACCCCGATTGACAATAACATTCGCCCGCACCGAACTTTCCTCCTCTCCAGTACTCTTCACGACTTTACGACTCTTTCCTACGCCCCCTCGACTTTCCTCAATTCAATCACAATGGTACGTGCGGCCGCATGCTGTCTGAATTATCGCAATCCGCCTGGACTGGAATTGCCGAGAGCTATCTACCTCGGATAAAGCTCCCGCTCCATACCGGCAATCCAATTGCTTGTTAATGGAGGGAAAAGAGCAGAGGGATTGCGCTTAGGGACGAGAAGCAAGGGAATACAGCATTGGTCGCTAACCATGTCGCTCATTACAGGCCACCTCAATTCGCTCCATCCGAAGCCTTGTTCCCCTCCTGGACCGCGTCCTGGTCCAGCGAGTCAAGGCCGAGACCAAGACTGCCAGCGGCATCTTCCTCCCTGAGTCCAGCGTTGAGAAGCTCAACGAGGCCAAGGTCCTTGCCGTCGGCCCCGGTGCCGTCGACAAGAGCGGCAGCCGCATCCCCATGGGCGTTGCTGTCGGTGACCGAGTTCTGATCCCTCAGGTATGATGACAAAGCAACATGGATCCCAAAAAACAAGCCGCAAGACAATATACTAACATGTTCACAGTTCGGTGGCTCTCCCGTCAAGGCCGGCGATGAGGAGTACCAGCTTTTCCGCGACAGCGAGTAAGTAGCCTGTTACGCTTCATGCGGATAACCCAATTGGCGGTCACGATGCTAACGAATTGCCCTGCAGGATCCTGGCCAAGATCAACGAATAAGATACCCCCAAATCTACATGAAGCCAAAGTGTACCATACTGTACCATAGCAAACAGGCAGATGTCGTAGGAGACGGGATGATTGATCATGTGAATGTAAAGTAAACGGGAATTGGACCAGTTATGCCGGAAACGACATGACGATTAGAAAATAAATGAAAAAAGTATGGAGACGAGCCCTTGCTTGCTGCAGGGTTCTCGTACTAGTCGAGCAAAAGGTGCTCGATTCAATCTCCACTCTGACAGTTTGCCATTCAACTTGACCATCTATCCATTGGGCTATGAGGAGTGAGGTACGAACCAATGCTGTTGTCGTCTTGCGCAAAATTATGCTCTGTGGGCGTATGTAAGCAGAGGCTAAATTAGCAACACGGGCCCGAGCCAGCCGAAAGACACTCGCATCCGTCTTGGTCGGGCGGAAAGTATTACGAGCTTGGTGAATAGGAATAGAGATGTTGGCGCTTGGTGAAGACGCTGGAGCCGAACATCCATTGGCTCACAGGCCGCGCGGCCGGGTGTGGTGACATGCAATGCGGGCTCGTAGAGGTGGTCGCGGCCGTCTCTCTCCGACATGGTATGCGGAGTCGTAGCCGTACCGTGTGGGCATGGGCTAGTGATAAATCAGCAATTGGCCGATATGATATGTAGATCTCATGCCATGGGTCACAGCTGTGCCCCAGGTTCGGATGTGTGGAGTTGAAATTGTGACATGCTTTCACGTTGATCTATCCTTTTGGAGGCAACTTCTACTAACAAGATCCGCTCAGGCTCAACGAATGAGATTGGAAAAGGAGAAGAGTCCCAACGATGACATGGGCATGCAGCATAAAGAAAGCCCTTGTAAAAAGAATAAGGAAGGCACTAAAGCACAAGAGCTTTCCTATCCTCCTCAATCTCAATAGAAGCAGCAGGGGGTAGCTACGGCGGTATGGTAGATTTGAAGCAGTTCTGTTAGAGTTCCACATCTCGGCCGCTCAAGGCGTTCGCCGATCCAAATTTGCATGCTCGATCCTCACACTCATATGGCCCTTGCACCCTCTTCGTATTTGGCACGTGGATTCAATCAATATGTCCGTGAGTGGACGGCTGACACCAGTGTACGAAAAATCGCATTGGATCAAATCTCTCTCAACCGGATAAGTATGCCGCTTCTTCGGATGCTTACCGGTTAAGTCAGCATGCATACTGAAAACCCAGGCGCTTGAGAATAAGTCTAAATCCATACAGCCCACGGCTCGGCAAGCGGAAACCGCCCGTCTGTGGGCCGCTGAACAGGGCCACGGCGGCAAGCGGCATATGGTCTACATGCAGCAGGCCAGGTGGGAAATGTTTCTGATTCAAACAGGTTTGCTTTGTTTGCTGGACTGCCACGAGCTGGGAAAGAGGAGAAACCCTTGGCAGCGGCTGTGCGGAACTTGGAGCAATTTGGGATCTCGTGTTGCCCTGGTCCCTCATCGGTCGCAATGCGGAGGAGCAATAGTGGAATACGGAGGCGAGACGGGGGGCGGAAGTGAAAGATGAGAATGCCCACAGAAGCTGGGACTGAGTAATGTCCAATGCCATAGCACCCAAGATCAATTGTGATGACGAGGCCAGCGCTCGGTATATAGCGCAGTACAGCACAATGCAGATGGGGAGCCTAACACAAGTTTGATCGACCCAGTCCCGATATGTTTTGTCCATCATACAGGAAACCTTGCTAGGCTTACGACTTGTCGGGACCTGGGTAGGATTAGAAGAGGGGGACTTGCAGTCAACGGCGAGTTGAAGGCAAGGGATAGCTGTCACGGAGATGGGATGAAAGCGGGACGAGCGTGGCAAGTTCTCCCTGTGTCGATGCCGCGAAATGAGCCAGGCTCGCGATGCTGGGATCGAGGGCCGAGGGGAAGGATGACACACGGGGGGAGCGATGGGGAAGCCTGGGCCCCTGACTGTTGCTCACCAATAGCGGGAAGAAGGGATGTATCTGCCAGATTCGATAGGCTTTTGGGCCTGATCCCTGACGTTTGGTGTTTTGCAAAATGCGCCTGTCAGGTCCTGCCGTAGATTGGCTTGGCGGCGGAATAACTCCCGGAGGTTGTGTGGGAATGGGATGTTCTGGGCCCAGAAGCATTTGTTGAAGCCCCAGCGAGTCATGATGGCGTCACGGAGGCCGACGATCAGCGTCAGCAATGGAAGGCTAAGCAGCCCTTTTCTCCGACGCCACCGTCAACGACTGTTTCTTTTGGGCAACTGCGTGGATGCGTCCGTGGGCCATGCGGTAGGCCGCAGACGCCGTTTCGGTTGAGCCAGCTGAGCAGAGTCGCACCACTCCAGGCACAGACCGGGCGGGACCTCGGCCAAGCGCGAAGCCCTGATCGATGATGGGAGGCTGATCCATGGAAGAAATATTTGCTTTTTTCCGCAGCCCGTATTCACAATTACAGTTCAAGTCCCCGTGCGGGCTGCGGTGCGGCGCGAGCAGCAGGCCTGCCAACCAACAGGCGCCCTTCTGTACCTTGCATATTTTATTCCTTTTTTTGCCCTTGCGGTGGTGCGCCTCGCAAGCAGCAAATACCCCGTCGACCTGCAGTCCACCCGTTTCAGATTCTTGGGCGTCGATTGGCTGCAGAGCCACCGAGAGGGTTGAGCCAAAAACCACTCCAGTACTGCCATGGCACAGGACGGGGAGGGGCCGTATGCAAGCAAACGCGCGCGAGTAAGCACTTTGCTTTGGGCCAAGCGGCGGCAATTCCTTGGCCTCTGCTCATTGTTTGTTTCACGTTGAACGGCCGCGCTTCTTGGCAGCGCAAGCAGACATCCGCCAATCTTGAGGGGCGGGGGATCATCGTCCCACGACTCCAACCGTGTTGCAAATCATTGACGCAGATGCGGACAGAGAGGGCTAAACCCAGGTCAACTAACGGTGTGGGCGAGGAGCCATGCGTGTGCTGTACGGCAGGAGAGAGGGGAGAGCGGAGGGGGGATGAATAAGAACAGGGGAGCAAACGTCATGATCCCAGAAACACATCCACACCTGGCAACTACGCCGTACCACGCACACAGGCGCACAGGCACTCCGAAGTAGCATTTGGGAGGAGCCGCACCGGATTAAGGGTGGGACTAAGCAGCCAGCCACCCGTTTGAGGTGCAGCGGACCCCGCAAGTCGGATGCTCCCTGTGGTCTGTGACAACTTTAAACGCCGGCCCAGCAGGTCGCCAAGGGCCACCTCAGGCACGTCTGCGCTGTGCTGCGCGTCTGCTCTCCTGCCAAGCCCTATAGTATAGCGCCCAACGGACCCGATGGCATCAACCCTTGTCGTTGGATCTGAGCTGCATCGGACCCATGGACCTCGTTTGTTTGCCCAGTAATTAGTTCCCGTCTGACTTTTCAAGGGGGAGAGGGGGGCAAGACCAACACTATATAGGGATTGTCTGCCCGCCCCGTGATGCACTCGTTTCTGTTTTCTCGTTACCCTTTCTCAATCTGGTCTTGAGGAGTTGTTCAAGTGTTACATTTTTCTTTCTTTCATCACTCTCTCTAGCAGAGACTCATTCCTTCATTTTCTTCGCTCCTTCAATCAAGTCTTTCGATCACACTCCTTTGCGTGTCACCAGAAAAGGTCTATCCGCTCCTTCTGAGAAAAAAAAACAACCAAACCAGCAAGCCGTCCTTTTGCATCCTTCCTGCAGAAACTGGTCTTTCTGCCCGATTCACACACATCAAATCAAACAACTGCAACTGCAATAACAACCCTCTCTTCCACCATGAAGTTCCTCGCCTCCGCCCTCGGCCTCGCCTCTGTTGCGAGCGCCCACACTCTCTTCTCTAACCTCCACATCAATGGCGTTAACCAGGGTGACGGAACTTGTATCCGTCTGCCCAAGGATGCTGCTACATCCAACAGCCCTATCTACCCCCTTACAGGCGATGTCATGGCTTGTGGTAAGTGGCCTTCCGTGCCAGCCTACCGGAACAGACTTGTCCTAGGATACCGTGTTTCGATAACTAACACGCAAATTTACAGGTACTGACGGAGAGACCTCCGTTGACCTCGTCTGCCCTGCTGCCGGCGGTGCCCAGTTGACTTTCGAGTTCCGTGAGTCTCCTGAGTACCTCAGGACTGGTGCCATCGACCCGCGCCACCTGGGTCCCTGCTCTGTTTATATCAAGAAGGTTGATGACCCCTTCACCAACACGCCTTCTGGCGACGGTTGGTTTAAGATCTGGGAGGATGGATACGACGTCGAGACCGACACCTGGTGCGTTGATACTCTCATCGCCAACAACGGTCATCTCGCTGTCGACCTTCCCACCGGTCTCCCCTCCGGTTACTACCTCGTCCGCCCTGAAGTCCTTGCCCTCCACAACGCCGCCAACGGTGACCCTCAATTCTACACCAGCTGTGCTCAGATCTTCATCACCGATGGCCCTGATGTTGAGCTCTCGATTCCCGATGAGTACAGAGTCAGCATTCCCGGCTACGTGAGCAAGGACGACCCCGGTCTGACTTACAACCTCTACGACACACCTCTCGGCGAGTACACCATTCCTGGTCCCGCCGTATACATCCCTACCTCCAACGAAGCTGGCACCAACCAGACTCAGGAGAGCGGCGTTTGCCCCGATAACTGCTTGGCCAAGAACGGCAACTGGTGCGGCAAGTCCCTCGATGACTACTCTGACGAGACGGCCTGCTGGGCCGCTTCTAAGGAATGCTGGGCCCAATCCGAGGTTTGCTGGGCCAATGTTCCTCCCACTGGTTCCGCGGGCTGCACCCAATGGAACAACTACTGCAACACTATCGATGATAAGTGTAACGGTGGGATCTTGTCCGGCCTTCCCTCTTTCGACCTGAGCGAGATCTTCGCCGAGGTTTCTGGTCCTTGGCCCACTCCCTACGGCTCCTTCAACACCACTCCCATCGATGGAAGCAGCTCCGGGAGCTCCGGCAACTCTGGCAGCTCTTCTTCCTCTACTAAGACCTCCGGCTCTTCCAAGACTTCTGCTTACGAGCAGCCTGCCGCATCTACCGACGACTCATCCTCCGAAGGCCAGACGACCGCTTACGCGCAGCCTTCTGTTACCGTTGACTCTTCCTCTACCGAAGAGACCACTGTGTACGTCGTCGTAACTAAACAAACCGAAACCCCCACTCCCGTCTACTCTTCCGTGCCCGAGGAGACCAGCTCCGCCAGCGACAGCAGCGGCCTCACCGTTTCCCTGGATGGCCGCTGCGGTGGCTCTACCGGCCAGACCTGCCTCGGCAGCGCTTTTGGCGACTGCTGCTCAAAGAAGGGCCGCTGCGGCCGCAAGACTCGTCACTGCAGCTGCGGCTGCCAGTCCGCCTTCGGTACCTGCAACTAAATGCGGGTACAGTCAACGGCGTAAGAAAATGGAATGGGGTTTTCGGGATTGGGACTTTACTTCACTTCAACTCATGTACAATTTGGATATGGATTTTTATGACGAATTGAATTCCTTCTGTGGAAAGGCGATCTGGACTTGGAGAACAACACGGTTGGGTTAGAAATTTTTGTAAAAGTAAAAAAATGAGCAAAGAATTATCTAACGACTACGAGAGCAATTGTCTTAGAAACAAGAGGAATTTCACAACCTCAGCATGTGCATTCCCCGTTTGTGATTTAATCTACGGCAGTCAACAAGCTTGAAGTAGACGGTGAGAGTGGATCAAGTAGGAATGCAAGGTGAGGCTGCGGCATTATCGTGGGGCTGGCACGGCACCTGATGTTAGCTCCAATGTGGTAGCAATGTGCCACATTGATTGAAACATCGCCCGCTGGGGTGACTAAAAAAAAAGGAAAGCTTCGGGAGCTGCGGATGTATTCGAGGCAGAGGAACAGATGAGAAGGGGCGCAACGCTATGCGCGTATATCAAGGGCAAGCGTCTTGGATTGTGGCTGAGCCCCCCCGTTTGGTGGTGATGTCAAAGCAGGACTCGGTGGGATTTTTGGCTCGGAGCCAAGTATTATGACGGCCCGTCCAAGTGGCGACGATGACGTTTAGGGGCATCGCCCAGAGAAACCCGGCTGGATTCGAGGCTCCGAAAGTCCGCAATGACAGAGGGCGATTGATGGAAAGGGTAAAAGACAACGGCACTAGGAAGGAACAGAGGGGAGGCGCCACAACGGCCAGGCCACGTCGATGCGGCTGGCCGCCTCAGGGGTTTGGAATGCTGGGCCCGGCGGTGCCACGATTCAATGGGCGGCCAAGGTTGTGCATGCTGCTTTTGGACTTGGGTCGACCATCTGGATTGGAGGGAGCCGTGTGTGTGTGTGTTAGACGCCGCTCTAGATCTGCAGTTTTACAGAGTGCGTCATGTTAATTAGCAGGCTTGACTTCTGGCATGAGTTTCCACAAGGTTTTTACGTCTTGGCCAAGTAATTCCCGCGGAAGGGCAACACACCACGCGTTTAACGTTTGCTAGGAATTAAAGCACGGAGGTTGGCGGCGGTTGGGCAACTCTGCGACAACAGGTATCGGCAAGCATTTTCATGCAAGAAAGAAAGGCGGGAGGAGGAACATTGGCACCCAATCATTTAGTTGGACATGACACGGGAATCGGGACAAAGAAGCAAAAAAAAAGGGAGGAAAAAAAAAAAAAAGACCTGTGCGTTAGGCACGTGAAGCTTCAAGGCATCAATCAATCCATTAATCGGCAATGTCGCATTCGGGTTCAAGAGTTCACGGGTCTTTTTTTTTCTCTGGAGCGACGGTGACTGATTGACTAGTCGATACGTCCATCCAAGTCTCACCACCACCAGGGCGGCCATGACCACCACCATGATCCAATCCACATGCCGCTAACATTGCGAGTTAACCCACCTCTGCTCTGCGACTTGCCTGTTTGGACCATTATCTCTGTCTGCTGCCTTGGCCTCAACAAGTTCGCCCTGGGCCGGTTTCCTGCTAATCAGGCTGCCGAATAACCATTGACAACAAACAAGCGGCCCGTGTTCGTTTGCAAGTAGACAAAGGAATGAATGAATGGCAATGCATTGTCGTCAACTGCGCTGCGCTCACCCGGACATGGTTGACGAACCTGCCCCTCCCCAAGAGGAGCCTAGGCCAGTAAACCGGCGTGGCCGTTTTCTCTAACCCGCCTAGGCCCCAACACTCGTCGGGACACACTCAGGCGCCTCCCTCCAGAAACGCCCCCCAGATAGCGGACCTCAGTGACCGCCGCTTCCCAGTCCTGCACTGCGGAGGGTAGCCTATTTTGGTCCGGCACCTGGCGCAAAGTGGGTAGCACAGCACCGCAGTAAAGACGTGTTCCTCTCCTCCCCCTCCAGGTCACGGCCAGGGTTCAGGCACAGGTACAGGTACATGCACTGTCCAGACATGCCGCTTCGTCACCTGCCACCCTGCCACTGACCACCTATTAACACCCAACCCACTTTATGGCCACTTACCACCTGTGCTGCACCGCCGTACTGTACCTACCTACCTAGGCCTACTGCTGTACCGTACCTAACCCGCGACTTAACTCACCTACTTGGCTTGTCCCATCTCCATCCTCTCCGACGACGCTTCAGACGCTCAGCGGAGACGACTTCACCTCGCTCCCTCAACCCGCCACTCATTCGACACTCCATCGCTTCTGCCGTCGCCGCTATTACACCCGTCGTCGCTTCCATCCACCCGTCACAATGTCGAGTAATCGCAACTACGACTTCTTGGTACGATGCCTTCCTGCTCCCCCCACCGCCCACCCGCCTGTCCGCTGCCCGCCGTCATCTTCTCCCCCCGACCCCTTGCCTTTCTTTGCGAGATGCTCATCGCATCGCGCTCGGCTGCTGGGTGCGATGTGCCACATTCGCAAAGAGGCGCCCGCCTCTCGCTGCCCTTCCCTACTTGCTCTGGCTCCCGCAGCTGAGTCCCGCTAACCAGGACCATGTGAAATAGATCAAGCTGCTGCTGATAGGCGACTCCGGCGTCGGAAAGTCGTGCTGTCTGCTGCGGTTCAGCGAAGATTCGTTTACCCCATCCTTCATCACTACCATCGGCATCGACTTCAAGATCAGGACCATTGAGCTCGATGGAAAGCGCGTGAAGCTACAGATTTGGGATACCGCCGGCCAGGAGCGCTTCCGCACCATCACCACCGCCTACTACCGCGGTGCTATGGGCATTCTTCTCGTATACGACGTCACCGATGAGCGCTCTTTCAACAGTACGTTTTTATGTGTTTTTTCTTCATAAGCAGGCTCTGTTCTCTTTTTTTCCCCCTTCGTTTGAAGCATCGGATCGCTTGGCGGTTGAGAGCACTCATGTGGCGTTTGGGGCGTTGTCATCATGCACACCTCTCCCTCTACATCATTGCTTGGTTGCTGCGCCCTTGTCCCCCGTCAGCCCACCACAAGTTGATCCTCTGCCGCCAAGGGATCCCTACCACTCCAGCTGCGATGAGGTGCTAACTCGGATTTGCTATTAGACATTCGCACCTGGTTCGCAAACGTAGAGCAGCACGCTACCGAAGGTGTCAACAAGATCCTGATCGGCAACAAGTGCGACTGGGAAGAGAAGCGTGTTGTTTCAACTGAACAAGGCCAAGCTCTTGCCGATGAGCTGGGTATCCCCTTCCTCGAGGTCTCCGCCAAGAGCAACATCAACATCGACAAGGCCTTCTACAGCTTGGCGGCCGATATCAAGAAGCGTTTGATCGACAACCAAAAGAACGAGCAACCGTCTGCGGGCGGTGTGAACGTGAACGAGAAGAACGACGCCGGCGGTGGCAAGTGCTGTTAGATGTTTGCCCGAGAACAGGGCAACTTGTAACTGTCGTTTCGTCTCTTGCTCCTTATATTTGCGTGCTTTTGCTACCTTGATGCGCTGCGTGTATCAGCTACCGTGTCTTTTTTTTAGGACCGACAAAGATCAGAGAAGGGGGAGGAGGCGAGAGTAAAGAGAGTCAGTAGCGGCGGGCAGGTTCCGAGAGAAACGAGTCTTGATTGAGCGGACGAGAGAGGGCGAGAGATATCAGAGCACGGCAACCCTCCATCACGAGGAAGAAGGACATTCAGTCACACACGGGAGGCTATGGTCATATCTATTCACCCCGGCCGGCCTTCCCCAATCCCTTAGAGAGCAAATATGGTCTGGAGTTTCGGTTTTTGATCTGGGTCTAATACACGTTGCTACCATTGTGTGCCTGTTTTTTATGCGGCTTCGATGATGCCAAGAGTTTTGATACCTGCATGGAAATGATTCACTGGGAGAGGAGGCTGCATTCATGATGAGGAAAGACGGGGAGGAGGAAACGGGTGGTCAAGTTTATGAGGCTTTCTCGCATGTGAGGTCGCCCTAGGTAGAAGGAAAACCAGGCATGCATTGGGGGGGGAGACGATGTCTTTTTTTCCCTCTGTTGTTACACTTTTTTTCTTGGTTGTTTACTAGTTCTATGATTACAGCTCAATGTAAGATGCGGTGAGCACCGTCCTGAGAGTTTTACCGTCCACTTCTTTTGTGAGGACTCGTTGGTTCCAGCTACGAATGAAGCGCCAGGCGACGCCTGGCGATTTGCACACCATGACAAAACGGTTCCGAATCTTCTTACGGAAAGCTGGGTCGTCCTCGAGGGGCCGCCGCTTGAGCCCCTTGAACAGCCTTTTGCCATCATGGATGGTAGATGAGAGATTGTAGAGGCTCTTGATGGCCCACGGCTGGTTGCGCAGGTCGCCGTCCTGGTTGATAAAGGCCTGCAGGTCGGCGGTGGTGAGCGACGAGTGGTGCAGGTCGACCAGGACGAGGGCTGGGTCGAGGGTGTAACCGGAGCGCTGGACCAGCTCGCCGGCGAGGTGCTGCCAGGGCCACCGGCCGGTGACGCGGCCAATCTTTGTGGAGAGGGGGGCGGCGAGGGTGCCGGGGGCGAGGGTGAAGGCTGCCAGCTCGTCTTCCGGGTGCTGCTCGTGGCTGCGCAGGTGGGCCGGCGCCGTGCCGGACCAGAGGTCCGACGGCGAGCTCTCCTTGTGGCGGGCGAGGCGGACGAGGCGCTCGAGCTTGGCCTGGTACATGATGGCGGCGTCGTGAGAGGGGAAGGTCAGGACGAAGTTGCCGAGGGGCTCGAAAGTCCAAGGGTCGCGTTCCTGACTGACTGGGGAGGGGCGCAAAAGCATCACTGCGTCAGCTTCGGAGCTCCAAAAAGCAATTACATAGCAGCGGTTGTGTGATGGTCATGCCATGTCATGGGAAGATTGGGTGGATGGATGGAGATGGATGGACGGGGTGAGAAAGAGAAAAAAGGCGGGAGAAACACGCACAGTCGGTAATGGCAGACTGCCACTCGGAGAGGTCCTGGGCGGCGATGCGGGCAAAGTCACTCGCCTGCAGGCTCGGGCTGGCGCCCTTGATGATGACCTGGTGCTGGCCCTTCTTCTTGGTGAAGTCATGGGCGACAAACTCGCGCCCGCGGCGCTCGTGGGGGAGGAGGTGGGCGACGGATATGGACGGCTTCAGCTTCCACCATGATGCGAGCTCGGGTCTCGATGACTTTTTATCGGTTCGTGCGTCGTCGCTCGGTTTCGTCGTCTTCTTCTCGCCATTGGCGTCGTCGCCGAAGCCGGGAGGCGGCGAGGCACGGGAGGATAGCAGTCTAAGAGGAGCTCGCGGGCGGGCGAGGGGCGCCTTGGCGTGGGCAAACCATCTGGGCCGGATCATGTGGGCGGCGTGTATGAGGACATGAGGAGAATAAAGAAGAAGAAAAAGAAAAACAAGAGGCGCTCCCCGACAGAGGGAGGGGTTTTTTTGTTTTTTTTTTGCTTCTTGTTTGGTGGGGGAGAGAGTAGTTATGATACCAAAGAATCGGAAGCTCTCGCTTGGTGTTTTTGCGCCGGCGCATGATCCGATGTGGCTTAGCGGTAGTCTCTTTTTTTTTTCGGGAATGGGGGACCCTGGATTACCGGGGACCCGCAAAATTGATGGACTGGGGCCTGAAGGACGAAAAGTATTAAATGGGTTTGACAATAACAGATTTGAGAGTAATGAGCTGTGTAATTCATATAAATGATGGCTTTTTTATATTAACTTTGATTACTATTCACATTTTCTTTATCGTAGTATCTATATACCCTCTTCAACTCCCACCTGGCCCAGCATACACAGCTAGACTACTCACGCGGCTTGGAATTTTCGAAACAAACAAGTTCTCGAAAATGAGAGGGAACTTGGTCACACTATTCTAGATTTCGTTTCATAAATATCCAGTGTAACCGTTAGGCTCATTGTTTTTTATTATGTGTGAAGAAAATCAATGTTTTTAATCGTTTGAGTGGCTTGCCAGTGTTACAGAATCCCATCTCTTACACCCACACAATCGCACCAAGATGGACATCGGATTGGGGTGAAAAAGCACAAAACTCTCATGCCCACTAAATCCACCGCGCAACTTGCCTCTCGCAACGGACCTCCAACCCCGGGTCTTTAGGTACATTTTTGGGAACTGCAACACCCTAAGACCCAGAAACAAGAGGAATAAACAAATAACGGAAATGCTCGTCTCGAGCATCGACGCCAAGGTTCGGCCTCTGGCCAATACGAGCCTCGAAAAATCGAGCCTGCTCGGCGCCGCCCGCATCTATGTGAGCAAGGACTCGCTGCTCTCCCTGACGGGCACCCTCGAGAATGGCAAGCACTGCCTCGTAACGCGCCTCGAGAGCGGCCAGAGGACACCTCAGGAGGAGCCTCAGGAGGAAATCCAGCGTGAGGCCTCGCTATGGATTCTGCCAGAGAAGAACCTCAGCCCCAACGTTGTCATGATGACCCGCGCCTTCCAGGAGGCCACTGGCTTCAAGCTCGGGGACCAAGTCCGCATCGCGCTCGCAGGTGCGACGCCGAATGTAGACGAGGTTGTTGTCGAAGATCTCTCTGGTGAAAAGTCTGAACTGGAAAAGACGGCAAAGTACCCCATAGTCTGGGAGCCCACGTTGAGCATCTCTCTCGGTCAGTTATCTCGGCACTTTCAGATGTGGCAGAAGAAAAACAAGCAGAAGAAGGAACTAACGAATCTTAGACCGTGCTGAGCTCATCTTCCCTGGCATGGTCTTTGAAGGAGTGGCGCTCAACAAGCTGCGACGAAACTTCAAGGTCATCTCAGTCAACTCGCAAACCACCAGCGTTGCCCGCTTCCAGGTGGACTCTTCCAGCATCCTAATTGTTCAGCCCGGCGAGCAGGCCGGTGTCTCTGTAGCTGAGCCCGGTGGCGACCTCGCCATCACTGGTGTTCCCGGAATGGCCACCCAAGTCGAGGCCATCAACGACTTCCTCGACGGCTTCTGCCGCCCCTTTTATGCCAAGAAAGAGCGCCAATCTTGCGGTTTAATTATCCACGGCGGTCGCGGGACCGGAAAGACATTTGTTCTGCAGCGCATCGCAGAGACTAAATGGGGTCGCGCCCACTGGATCAAACCCTCTGACAAGCTGGCAACTATCCGAGAAACCTTCAAGCTGGCCCAGAGCCAGCAGCCCAGCATGATTCTCATCGACGAGCTGGATGGTCTCATCAACAAGGACCGCTCTAACCGCGACTCCGTTATCGAAGCCATCGGCGATGAGCTCGATGGGCTTTCTGCTTTGGCCGCTGCGAACAATGCCCTCCCCAAAGTTGTCGTCATTGCCACCTGCACCGACTTCTTTACCGACGTGCCTCCCAAGCTGCAGAAGCTGGCTCGCTTTGCCGAGAACATTGCGCTGCCCATCCCACGAACGCAGGAGCGTCTGGAGATTCTCAAGTATATGGACCCCCCCGTCACGCCAGAGGAGAAGGACCAGGTGCTTCACAGCGTGGCCGAGAGGACACACGCCTTCAACCCGTATGATATCAGCAGGTTGGTGTCCAACGCTATGCGCCTCTTTGGCAAGCGGCTCAGAGCTTCTGGCGTCGACGCTGCCTCGGGAGGGGAGCAGCACCTTGTCAGAGCTGATCTCGAAAAGGCCCTGCGCAACACTCAGCCGACCGCCATGAACGATATCAACTTGAACCCCCCAACCATTCACTGGCAAGATATTGGTGGACAAGAGCCTCTCAAGAAGGCCCTAAACCGCATGATCAGATACAACAAGGTATGTCCTCGTGATTCCACAACTTGTGTGTTGGCAACTCACTAAAACCGTCTCAAGAACCCCGAAAGCTTCCTCCGTTCCCCAGGAAAGGGTATCCTGCTCTATGGTCCCCCGGGCTGCTCCAAGACACTCTCAGCCCAGGCCACAGCCACCGAGTCGGGTTTCAACTTCTTCGCAGTGAAGGGCGCCGAGCTGCTCAACATGTACGTTGGTGAGTCTGAGCGCGCCGTCCGAACACTCTTCGAGCGAGCCCGAGCCGCCTCCCCGTCCATCATCTTCTTTGATGAGATCGACTCCATCGGCGGCCAGCGCACCGGCTCAGGGAGTTCCGCCTCCCGCAGCTCCGGTGCCGTCAACATGCTGACCACGCTGCTCACCGAAATGGACGGCTTCGAGACGCTGACAGGCGTCCTCATCCTCGCCGCCACCAACCGGCCCGAGGCCATCGACCCGGCCCTCATGCGGCCCGGCCGCTTCGACCAGGTCCTCTACGTCGGTCCTCCGGACCAGGCCGCCCGCGAGACCGTCTTCGCCGTGCACACACGCGGGCTGCCCCTCGCCGCCGACGTCGACATACCCAAGCTAGCCATCAGCGCAGAGGGCCACTCTGGTGCCGAGATCAAGGCTGCCTGCAACGAGGCCTGTATCCGGGCGCAGGACGCATTTGAGGACCAAGAGGGTGCCAGCGCCGAGGGTGCCAAGCCGCAGGTGACAATGGCCGATCTCGAGGGCGCCCTGGAGCGTATGCCACGAAATATAACCAAATCCATGATTGATGGATATGAAAAGTGGTCTAGGCAGTTCAGAAGTATCTAAAAAGAGTCATGGGCAACGGGATAAAAGGAGAAATGATGAATCTTTGTTCTACCAAAGATGTCTTTGATGAGGTTTTCACGCGTCATGATTTCAATAAAAGCAATAGAGCTGGTCGAGTTCAGATTCTCAGGGGGGTCACCACTTAGGGTTATGTCAGGCCGCAGTGTCTGCTCGTCAATATATTCGCACATACGTTATTACCCTTGAAAGCAAAAGCAAAAGAGATTGTCCGTACCAAATACGCCTATTTCGGTCCCGTTTCCGGTTCTTTTGGTCAGAAACACCGAGACGGGTCATCAAGCAAGTATCCAACAATCATTCAGGGGGTGTTTTAAATTCACTTCTCTTGTCGAGATTTCACCCTCACGAGAATATGCAATCAAGGAATTAGTCGTCCAAAATCGGCCTTTAGTTCATTTCCGTCATGGAGATTTTTCGCCCAGAACCAGTCCAACTGAACCTGGTCCCTTAGCCTTGGCTTGTCCCCTCTCCTGGGGCAAGCTCAGGGCAAAAACATGATATATGTATGTATGATACAACAGACAAGCAACGAATACCCGTCGACGGCACACCCACGGCCGCGGTGCGCTGATTTTCTCTCCCTCATTTGTCACTGTTCACTTCCCCTCCCCCCCTTTACCATCCGACCATTCTCTCTCCCGGTCTCCATCTCAAGGAAAACCCTCATCCCCTCTCCAAGAAAAATAAAAAAAAACACGCAGAGAATAATGCCGTGTCGTGCCATGCCGCTGATTCTCGACGACGACTCTATCACCTAGAGAGTTGGCTCTAGTCCTGACAAACCCATTAGACCGAATGCCACTGATCAGTCCTCAGATGTTCTCCATCGCAGCGAGGCCGATGAGATGAAATCCAGAGAACCAATAGGCACCTGACGCAAAACAATCAAGCAAATACAACGCCGGTCCTCTCCCCTTGCCATCCTGACCCGCCCTTGCCAACCAAGTCCGTCCAGGTTAGGAGCCTCATCAGCCACGTTCCTCCTGACTTCGTACCCGGTGATAACCCAAAACAAATAAATATCCGAATATCCCCTTGCGCCATCGCCGAAAGAAATGGGTAAAGATTGATCATGGTTCGTCCTCAGATCCTGGACCTCCACCAGTCCGGATGCTCGGCGAAAGACTGATCGTCATCTTCTTGGGCGCACTATTACCTGAGCCGGCCGTGAAGCTCTTGCGTCGCCTGAGTGGGCCGTGAGGAGTGCCTGATGGAGTAGTCACGGAGCCGCTGCTGTTGCGCCGTTTGTTGTGCAGCAACTTGCCCAGCTCGTCCTCGTCCTCGTCCTCCTCACGTCGACGCTTCTCTGACAGTCGCTCAGGGGGCGGCACCGAGTTACTGAGACCCCCATCGCTCCTCGCGTCCGACTCCGACTCGCCCTCGCTGGACTGAACCTCTGACGAAGCTTCGGGATCAGCGTTTTCGTCCGCTTCCTCGTCCGAGGCGTAGTCGACAAGCGGTTTTGAAGTTGCAGAACCGTTGGTTGCGGAAGCTGCCTTCTCGGCGTCCTTTGCCTGTTGCTCATCCTCATCCTCAGGGTCCGATGCGGCCCAGTAGTCTTCCTGCTCCTGATCGACAGTGATTTGCTCCATGAGCCTAGAGTTCGCAGGCGGTCTGCGGCCCATATCATCCTCGGCCTCTAAGAAGTAGTCCATGTTGGATGTGTAACCCTGTGTCTGATCATATCGAAGAATGATATCTCGGAATGTCGGCATGTAGTTCAAGCTCAGTAGTCGTTCCCGGAAGTTGACCACAAGATGCTTCACCAAATCTTTCAAGTTTTCTTTCTTAATGTACTCAAAAAATTCGAGCGATGCCGAGCTTAAGAGATTATCTCGGGGCATCGTCTCGACCAATACGTCGAGAATGGGACCCAAAACCTGCTTCTCAGTCAAATGCTTGATGTAAAACTCATCCTGGAGTGTAATCAAAGCTCTAAAGAATCGAATAGCGACTAGGCAATAGTTAGCAAACGGAAAAAATCCCAACAAGTTGAGAAGTTCATACCAAGGCGCAAGTACTTCTCTGGGCACTCGAGAAGTTGTGCAACACGCTGGCAAATGTTGTTCGTCATGACGAAGAACTTGCAGCGCAAGTTGTGTTGGCGAATAAAAAAGCAAAGAATTTCAATCAAATATGTGAACATGGAGGCTTGCTGCACCGGGAACTTCATATCCGTCCTCTTCTCAAGATCCAGCAATGGCTTGAAGAGTCGGAGCGCCGACCGCTCGTAAAAACGCGTCAGGAACACGTCCTGCTGAGGATCAATGTTCGGCTGCGGCCGAGGCCGGCCCGCAAAGTCACCGTTGGCCTTCACAAAAGCCTCCGCTCCTTGTACCGGTGGGCCCGGATCAAGGAGAACCTTGAGCGCTTCTGAGATTTGAGACTTCACTCCGAGGTCAACCTCCACAAGGAGAAGATCGATCAAGGAGTCAGTCAATGGTGCCTGGTTTTCGTGCATCTGGCGGTAGATTGTTTGGCGAATCATCTGGGGATCGTGGTCGATAATTGAGATCAGGATATCTGTGGCTCCAACCCGAACACCAACGTCGCCGTGTCGCAGCCCAAAATGAATGACTTGAAGAAGCCCATGCGCAATGAAGTTGTTGTACAAGGTTTGTCGGGCGGGCGGCTGAATGTTCTTGGCAATCGCGCAGCACTGTTGAATAAACAAAACCGCTTCCTTCTTTCTCTTCTGATCCGGAACCGGTGAGGTAAAAATACCAAAAAGCTCATTAAGAAATGCTGCGTTTGATTGAAGGTGCTGGACAATATCGACTTGGTTGAAAAAGATGAGCGAGTTGAGAACGGAAAACGTAGGGTCGTCAAGGATTCGCGCAAGGACAACGTCCTTGAGATACTGAAGGCGGTAGGTCTGGTGGATTTTTCTCCGCGTTGGCTCGTCCTCGATGGGCACTACCTCCTTATATCGGCCTTGGTTATCCAGCCAGTGACGGTGGTTAGCCTTGTGGCTCGGGAAATCCGGATCGTATTCCAGGGCGCCGACCACTCCAAGGACGCACTCGTCCGATACCGCATGCTCGATAATCGATGTGTCGTTGAGAAGAATGATTGTCTTCATGATGTTGCATAGGCGATGCAAGTCTTGCAAGCTCTCCAGGTCCTCGGCAATCTCAACCAGGGGAATCAGTCGGCCAATGTAGTCCTCGGCCATAATGGCCTTTGCAAGGGCATCGCGGCCATTCGCCGTCGAACTCATGATTCGCATATTCGTCTCGATTTCCGGAAGATTTCCAAGCTCTGCAGCGGGCAGGCTGATGGCGGCAGGTACTTCAATGGCGAGGTCGTCGGAGAGGTCGTCTGGAAAAGTGTCAGTAAGGGGGAAATATGTGCAGAGAGAGCGCGATTGCCCGTACCAGCGCCACCAATGTTGTTGTGGAATGACTGCTGAACACTGCTAACGAATCGCCTGTCGAAAATTAGCATCCTTTCGACACACCGCTGAATGAAGCTGGGGGGGTCGTGACAAACCATATCATTGCACAGCCTTCAGGTTCCTGAAAACTCAGGGCCATGTCAACACCACTTCCGGGCTCTTGCCAAACAATGAGCGTTTCTACAGCAAACAGGTCAGGTATGAATGACGAGAGCAGTCAGAGGCAGGAATAACATACCTTGCTGCTTCTGAAACCCATCCTCCTTTTGGATCTTGGTCTCTAGGAGCAGGCGCTCAGGTTGGTCTTCCGACTCGACGATGACTCGGGGGTCTTTGCGGCCATCTTCAGTCTATCATTGGAGCAGCAGGTTAGCGGCAAATATCGGGCGCAGCAGGGGGGATAATCGCGGGGGCAGAGCATACAGTCGTAAATGATGCCGTGCAGAATCCGGTGCCTCGGTCGAACCAGTCATTGTTGCGCAGCTCGTAGACCTTGACGCGCTTCTTGTCGGTGGGCTGATGAGGCACGGGTTGTGCCATCATCAAAGGCTCGGGTTCCCCCTCGACGGCGAGGTTGGTATACGCTGCCAAATCCGGTGTGAGTTCTAGGTGCTGCTGGAGGGACAGCTCGGAGGATTCGTTGTGACTCAGGATCGTAAGCGCCGCCACGGTTGATCGAGGTGCGCGCGGACACGGCGCGGCGGAGGTCGAGTTTAGGTAGAGGGCCGATGAGAAGCTGCGCGACGACACAGCGTGTCAAGTAGCGTGTCGAGAGAATACCTATCAATGCGCCATACAATCAAGGGCGAAGCGAGAGGGCCGGCGCAGGTGTCGAAGAGGATGGCACGCCACAAGTCCGGAGGATGGGCGAAGGCCGAGGTGTCGGGATGAGGCGGACAGCGACAACAGGTTGCTGCAAGGCGCGACGGAACGGCTGCTGCGACGACGACAGACGCAGAAAGAGCCGGGAGCGGCTAGGTGGAGATGGGGCGGGTAAGCGATCGGGCTCCGATAAGTGAGGACTTTTGAGGCTGTCGAGGATTGCGGATGAAGTGGGCAATGCGCGTGACCAGGCTGCCAGATGGTGTTGGGTTTGGGGTCTTGGGGGCTTGGGGGGTACTAAGTCGAGGGGGGCCCCTTCTTCCCAATTTTCGGCCTCCTTCCTCAGGGAGCCACGCGATGAACTGTGGCTGGGTCCCCTTATCGTCCAATCAAGCCCCAGTTTCCGCACGGCCAGGTCACGTGGTTCTGGCTCCGGCCACATTGCCGCCGTCATCCTGCGCCCCCTTGGCCCGATCGGGCATGACGCTGGAAGGAAAAGCTTTCCGTCCGCTGTCCAGTCGTGGTTGCATCCCATGTGCGATTGCGGATCGTGATGTAATGCATCCCAACCAAGAGAGTCGGGTGCCCATCCGAGCAGCTCAGGCTCGCACGACGCACAAAGCTGATAACACTCGCATCGCCACCACTGCCAATCCATTTTGCCCCCTCTCAAACCCTGTCTGTGCTCAATCTTCCTTCTCCATCCAACCCTTTTCCAAAAAAAAAAAAAAAAAATCACCAGTGAAAGAACCCCACTCGCGGCCCGTCAGTCAAGAGTGTCCCTTAATATGACCCCAGTCAATGTCTCAGCGAAAAGAGAATATGTCGGAGACCCTGAACGAATGCGGGTATCCTAGATGGCCTCAGACTTTTCTAGGCATTTTTCTATCCCTTCGAAATGCAAGTGTTAGGTGCTTCTAGCGCCACAAACTTGGATATATGATGCATATCAACTCGCTTAGCCGCTCAGTCAAGACATGCGTTGGAGGGATGCTCGCTTTGAGAAGAATAAAAAAAAATACTTAATCATCTGCATATGTTATTCAATATGCCATATATCGTAAAATGTGCGTATCTCAATAGCACTAGCTATTGCACATTGCAGTGTTGCAGTGTTGCAAAATCCATGAGGTGCCCAGATCAGGGAGAAGATAGTACATCAGTTACCAATACCAGCCAAGCACGGCACTCACCATGCCCCCATCAATTGATACGATGTTAGTCGTCCGCGCCAAGAAAAATTTCCCGGTCTTAGTGAACAGGTATCTTGGGCCAGCAAACGATCATGTGCACGATACCCACTGCAGCTAAACCAGCAGCAAGTGCGTCGACACGGTCTCGATGGATTAGACAGGAAGGGTCAACGTTAGACTACCCAGTAGTTCCAGCTGGGCGGCATCTGCTTCTTTTATGACAGGTCGCTCCGCCTCCCGTTTCCGTGCCCAGACTTCAGGGGGTGCGATTACTCGAGCAGTAAACCTAATTAAGCCTCCAAACACATAAGAACATCAAGGAAGCCACAGCACGGCCTAATGGTAAACACTGGCGCAGCGGTATTTTGTACACAACAGGAATGGTTCAGGAACCAGGAGACTCCCTCTCATTCACCCGGCGGTCCGATGAGGTTGGCGCGCGGAGACGTGAGTAATCATGAACTCGTTACGCAGGGCAGAAACAGCCACAGCCCGGCTAGACCGATCGACAATACGTGATGGAACCTTGAAAAAGGCCGAATAAGGCAATCAGCTGTCACGGCCAGCCCTTTTGGGTCACTGTGGCGTTAAGCCAGGGGAAGAGGCAGCCAATTCCAAATGCTAGTAATCGTAACGGGTGTAAGGATGTCCTAAAACTCCGTTTAGGTCCGAGTTGGCCCAGATCGGTCCCGCGAGTAGTACACAGCTGAGGCTACAACGTTCAGTTCTTCTAGGGGAATTTCCAGAGGTTCTAGCGTCACGATGGAAAAAAACGCTCCGAAAAGTGTCGGATCGACCCTGAGTTGGGTGTGTGGGACGATGTTGCAAGTGAAAACACCCCAGCACATTTGATTACGGGTATGATAATTCATCCTTTTTTGCCATTTACATTTCCCTTGCTCCGGGTATAGTGCGCCGAGACTTCTCACACGTGGAAAATTGATCACAATGAATCCGGGACCCTCGGTTGCATACATGCATGGCCATGGCCATGTTCCTGTGCGAAACAATAGTTGTGGAAGCACGAGCCGGGTCGCGGCAGCGCTCGTCTACGGAGGATGTGGCTTGAGGGGAGAGACAATCTATCCCTGATGCAGATCCGCAGGGGGGCCGGACTCGGTTTGGAAGTCGATGAACCACGAAAAATAACCGTTCTAAAGCTTAAAAAAAAACCATGCAGGGCTTTTTGAAATAAGCCGAATCATGGCGTAACCGAAACAGTGGCGCCAATCGATATTGTGAGCACACCACGAGGCCTGGGCACCGCGGCAATAGGCAATATACTGGGGTCCAGAGCGGGTGACGCGAACACCATGTTCCGAATTACGTTGTGATTGTAACAGCCAGTACCACAATGCGAATAGGCCGCGTATGTCGAAACGCTTGATGATCTGCTCCATCACCTAAAGGATTTACTGGGTGATATAAATCATGTTGGAATATTTGAACAAATCGGGGCTGGCTCCAAACGAACATGGTACGTGTAACACGAAACAGCCTCAACATAGTCCAACGTTCATATTGGCAGCGAGCCCCGCAAGCAGCCTCATCTTCTGACATGCATACAAGTGTGCGAAGCTTTACGGAGAAACTAGCTAGTCGGCCGTCGGATCCAGCGGCAGACGATCCGGAAACCAGGCCAAGGAACAGATCATGCAGATGATGCAAGCTATCGCTCGGGGGAACAGATGGTCTCCGCAGACGAGGGCACGGAGCAGCTCGGCGCTGGGAGATAAGAAGAATATATTCGGAGCCAGTGGAAGGATTTGTAAGGGCCGGCGTGCGTCCATAGTTGTAACAAAAGGCGCCTGTCATGGGCCGCGATGGCGTCGCCAGGGCTCCTTCAACGGCGAGGCCCGTCTCGACCAGGTTCCCCGCCCGGCGCGCGCGAGCTTGAGAGCAAACCCGCTGGGACCCAGCATGTGCGCCATCCAGACGGCCGGGGAGGGATCGAGGCCGAACGCCTCTGGCATCCGGCACGCGAGCGAGAGAGGGTGGAGCAGGCGCTGGCAGCCTTGCTTGGCCGAGGGCGCAAGCCAAGCCAAGCCCAGCTCCCGCAGTCCAGCGCCGGCATGGAGCAGCGCCATGCAAGTAATTCGGACAGGTCCAAGCAGGGCGAGCGGGCAAGGTTCTGGTGGGGATGGGGTTGGGGTTGGGTCGGGTACCTGGCGGTTGCGATGCATGGAGATGGTGGCCGGTGAATACGAAAAGCCACAATGGACTGGCCCGGGATGCGCACTGCAGCTCTCTCGGCCGGCGCGCACTGTGTGACGCTGGTTCAAGCAGGGCGGCGGCACAGTAGCAAGTGGCTGGGTGTCCCGCGGAGTGCGACACCTCTCACAGCAAGGCGCATGAGCCCTCTCCCGGTAACCTTGCAGCGGGTCCCGTTTGGCGTGTCGCAGAATGATCCCTTCCCCCTGCTCGGGTGCTTTAGCTGGGTCCTGATGAGCTGGCTCGGGTTGGCTGGCGGTGCTTTTTTTTTCTGCTATTGGCTGCGTATGTCTGATGCAGATGCACCAATGGTGCCTGTGTCTAGCTGCTGCATGCTGCATTTTCGTCATACTGTACAAAAGCCCGGCATCGCCAGGGCTGTCCCATTGCCGAGTTTGGGCTATTTCTCAACACACCTCAACCTCACTTTTTTTTTCTCTCCTTTTACCCCTCTAACACTGCTCTAGGTTGCCATTGTTGTCGGTGGCGCCGCAATCGGTCCATCCTAATCCTCTTACAGGCAATTGGCGTTCGATCCAGGAACAGAACGAGTCAGACCACCACTAGCCGCGACGCCTTCGCCCACACACCGTTGGGTGACGATCTAGATCTCACCTCACTTAGACGTTGCGCTCCAGCATGTGAGTATCAAGGTCCCTTTTTCCCATCTGCGCCATCACGCAGTCCGTTTTGCGCACACGTATATATCCCTTGTCCGTTTCCTTCTCGAGTTGAGTTCTTTCTGCACCGACATTCGCAATTCAACACACAAACTCTCAACGTCTCTCCTTGGTAGCTGGTCTATCATCATATCTGCACAGTCAACATCTCCCCTGCTTCGCCTCATCACACATACACACACATCCATTCCACCAAGACACACTTCAAAATTTTCCCTTGCTTGACGCCTCTCAAAAAACCAATGCACCAATCTCATTTGCATCACTTACACCTCACCGCCCCTGCTCTCACCGCAAACCACAAATATTATCTGCTTTAAAAACCTTTTACGATCAACCACCAACCATTATCAGTCATGTCGATCATCTCGCGCATCCGGCGTGGTCGCCAGCAAGCCAAGGACCACACTACAAAGACCGTCGAGGACAGCAGCGCTGCCTTGGCCACGCCGTATCACCACGTTCCCAACCACGCTGCCAGCGATGCCTTCTCCACGGCGCCCATGGATGCCCGCATTTCCGGTCAATCCTATGTGCGGGAGGCAAACCGTGGGCGACGTGGCGCAGCCGGGTCCCAAGAACAGCAGATAAATGTTCCGGGTATCCCGCGCATGGGGAGTGGCGTGTCCACGGCCACGTACTCTACAAGCGATTCTTCACGTGGTCCGCGTGGCTCCAGTGGTACAGGCTCTTCAATGACATCGTCTTCTAGTGGTGTCGTTTACAAAGGCAGTGAGGTGGATAGCAGCCCCTACCATAGCCGCGCACCGAGCAAAGGTTCGTTCAAAACTGAACAAACCATGTTAGACATGAATTACATTTAAGTCTAACATGTTACCTATCAGGAGGGATCCTCTCTTCTGAGAGCCTAGGGGATTCCCTAGGCAAGCAAAAGTCGAAGCGAACTCGTTTGGCTCCGCCAATTAAGCCTATCAACATCCCGCAAATGAATGCCGAAGTTGGTCGCCCTCATCGTTTACATCCAACTGCGCGAAGTGCATCAGATGTGTCCGTCAACCGACTCGCACAAGTCGCCAAGCTCGCCAGCACACCGATCTCTGAACGACCCCGGATCCCGTCGACCGGGCCGCCGCTTCCGCAAACCCCAACCAGGCCAATCGTTTGCATCTCAACAAGCCCATACAGTTCGCCCCCTTATTCTCAGTCCCTCAACCCTGGCGGATACTCCAGCTTCTGGGAACGACATTCGCGGCAGGGGTCCGTTTCATCCCTCCCTGCACTTACACCCACGTCGGCCAAGCACTACTCGTCGGGACCTGTGACGCCTCAGAGGTGTGCCGCCAGGCAGTCTATGGAACCTGCTCCCCATTCACCCCTGCTTGACTTTAACTTTCAGTTTGACGGTACCTCACTGCAGTGCAGTAGTTTGGAGATGGATGAGAAAAACGAGCAACGACGAGCATCCCGGTCGAGGTACCAAGCAAAGGAAATCATTGATCCCAGCGTTGGCTTGTTGGACTTTGGCCTCCCCCGCAACAACCGACACACGGCACCACCTCTTAGGCCCGGGCAAATCATCAACACGTTCCCGGAGCCGGTAACGCCGCCAACGCCCACACCAAGGGCCCGGTCATGGACATTTACCAAAGCGGGCAGCAAGCTTCTGCGCAAAAACCACCGACGGGGCGACTCCAAAATGACCATTTAGGGATATTTCCCGAAATCGCACATGGCTGGGGGGTTAGCAATGACGTGCATGTGTTTCTAACGACTTATTCGAAACGATTTCGGGCGCTAAGTGCTGGACACGAGCGCACCACCCTCTTCTGTTGCGGGGGGGCCGAAAACTAGGAGGGCGAGCCGGTCACAGGTTAAAAAGCCCCACGTCTATACAAGCTTCAAGCTTGGTGAGCAACCTGTCCCTCCTTGTAAATATTTTTTACATTCCTTCTCCTTTGTACTGAGCATGGCATGAGTGGGCACGGCAATGACCCAATGGCGTTTTGTTTGGTTTTTTAGATAGGAAATATGGTCAAGGAAAAGCAAAATAATGAAAATTGATTACAAAATGATATTGAACGATGATTCACTGTTTGTTGGTGATGGTGGCGCTGTGAATGCAGAATAAAAATGGTGTAGTGAATCAGGAAATTTTTGGAGGGATGAACAATTCCATTTCTCAATGCAAGATTGCCAATTACATACCAGCGACGGAGACCTAATCTTAATGGTGAAACTATTGAGAAAGAGAAGGGCATGAAACTCGTTAATTTACCAAGATGAAGGCTTCCAGAGCGCAGGCTTCCACTTTGTTTGCAGTTACAGGGTAGATTCTTGCTCAGCAGGAGCGCCCCGAAAGCTCTTCCTCACGAGCCCCGCACCCCGGCCGCCTACCCCGAGCAGAACCCACTATCCCCGTGCGCTTGGCGCTGGCAGCCACTATACGTCAACTGCCGCCAGGTGCCACAGGGACTGCTCGACAGTGGAGTTCTAGGGACGCGGGACCTAAGACAGCCGGCCGCCCAGGGCTCGGGCGCGGCGGCTGATTGGCTGGCCTCGCCAGGAACAGGGGCACCCTCTTCCCCCCAGCTGCCCTTAGGTGCCGTAGCTTAACGGACTCCGTGGCCTCAATTACGTATGTAGCTGCGTATGACGATGCGTACGAGGTGCAACAGCCAATCTTAGCAACCTCAACCACAACCTCGCATACCCCTCCATCCCTTTGGGGTTTCTCTTCTGTGTTTTGTTTTTTTCCGCATGCGCGCCGATTGAAAGCCTAGGCGCCGTGCTCGTCTCTCCTTTTCCTTTTCTCCTCCGCGCTTTCTGCAGCGACCTCTGCAGCTAGCCAGCAACCATGGCCGTCACTTCGCTTCTCGAGCTGCCCGCCGTCTTCCTGCGCCCACTTTGCGCGTGGATCAAGGCAACGCCCGTTCACATTCTGCTGGTTCTGCTCGTCGGACTCGTGCTGTCCGGTCTCCTCGCCGTAAGTCTACTCCCCCACGCTCGCAGCGCATTGCATTGGAGGGTAATCCTGATCTCATCCCGCACAGCTCTTCGTCCTTCTTCATCTCGTCGCGCCCAAACCCCGCCCCGTCCTACCCTCCGAGAAGACATACATCACCAGCCACCCCTCTACTGGTCGAAGCCAACCCCGCCAACTCCCCTGCTGGTACGATCGCTGGCTCGCCGAACGACGTGTGAGCGAGGAGCGCGCCAAAGCTGACAATGCCGAACCCACGCCCGACGTAGGGTCTATCGAGCCCGCCGAGGTGCGGCTCACTGTTGTATTTCCCGCCTACAACGAAGAGGAACGAGTTATTCCAACCCTTGAGGAAGCTGTCGCATACCTGGATGAGCAGTTTGGTCGTCCTGGAAACAATCGGAGCGGCGTGACAAGCCCACCACCCAAGCGACATGTTCGCAGTGCGCCCAAGGAGGAATTGAGCGGCTATGAAATTATCCTGGTTAACGATGGAAGCCGCGACAAGACAGTGGATGTTGTGCTGAAGTTTGCCGAAGACAATGGCTTGCATGACATCCTTAGGGTTGTATCGCTGGAGAAGAACCGAGGCAAAGGTGGCGGTGTTACTCACGGTTTCCGTCACGCCAGAGGCGAGTACATCCTTCTTGCGGATGCAGATGGAGCTTCGCGATTCAGTGACCTCGGAAGGCTCATTGAGGGCTGCGAGGAGGTGGTTGACGCATCTCAACGTGGTGTAGCTATTGGTAGCCGAGCCCATCTTGTTGGCAGCGAGGCTGTTGTCAAGGTATGTCATCATTTCACTCGCCACTTCTTAGACATCGTGGCTAATTCAATTATCTCTAGCGCTCGGCCTTGCGTAACTTTTTGATGCGGTCCTTCCATCTCGTCCTGATGATCCTCACGCCACCGGCCACCTCGCGCATCCGCGATACCCAATGCGGTTTCAAGCTCTTTTCCCGAGCCTCTCTGCCGCACATCATCCCCTACATGCACACCGAAGGCTGGATCTTTGACATTGAAATGCTCATGCTTGCCGAATCAGCCCCTGCAACCCCCATCCTCGGCAGCGACGGTAGTGTTATTGGCACCAGCGCTGGCATCAAGGTTGCCGAGGTGCCAATTGAGTGGCATGAAGTCGGTGGAAGCAAGCTCAACGTCATCCAGGACAGCATCAAGATGGCTATTGGCCTCGCTGTGCTACGAGCCAGCTGGATGATGGGTGTTTATCGCAGACGATTGACCTAGGCGGGGTCATGCAAGACTGATGATGGGGGAGGAGGCATCCATCAATGGAAAACCGGATGACCCTGGAATGGCGCCATGTATCATGTAAAACAAAACGAAACTAATACACTACCTCCAAACGAAACATGGCAAGCTCACTTTGCATGATCTTCACAGTGATTTAATTTGCAACGGGGCGTCAGGTATAAACTGTTGAAATGCTCTTGCATTATGATTATATATCCGTAAATTACGGCCGGAACCCCCCCTCCCTTCTCGCAAGAATAGACCTATCCAAAAAAATAAAAATAAAAATATACACCACATGGAATAGGAAAAAAAAAGAAACGCTTCCCATGCATGCTCCTCTAGCTCTTCGCTTTTCTGCGTCTGAAAACCTGGCATCGTGAAACAACTAAAATGGATATATGTACGGGAGAGCTGAAAAGGCCATCTTTCCCCTTCCTCTTCAGCCACCTCTCTGAACAAGCCGTAAGAGTCTGCAAGAAGAGTGAGACATGTAGAGATTCTTGTTCAAGTTTCTGGTCTTTTTTTCGTCATGTAGAAAAGCCAACCGAGCCCCCTCCCAAACGCCGCAGCTCGCACCGTTCCTTTTTTCTTGCTCTTTTCTCTTTTTTTTCTTCTTCGTGTCATTGGGTCATCTAAAAACGTCCCTTTCACAGCTGCCCCTTCTTTTCGAAGGTGTGGATGCGGGGACTTCACCATGTGAATGCTCCTTTACCAGAAAGTCTCGCGCGACATGATGGGGAGGAAGACAATGCAGGCCTTCCAGAGGATCAGCATAGCGTCGATGAGAGCAAGGGGTGCCCAGAGGAAGCCAAAGATGCTTCCGCCCATGACGGAGCAGGCGTTGAGCCAGATGGCGAGGAAGGCGACAGAGAAGAAGTGGTAGAAGAGGACGGCGGGGCGGTGGATGATACCGGCAAGGAGACCACAAGGGCCGTCGATGATGCCACGGCGGAAGTAGTCGAAGCAGCCAAGCTGGAGAGCTCGCAGCTGGCGGTCGTTGGCGGCGAAGAGGGAGTAGAGAGCTTGTGCGAGAACGTTGATAATGCCGGTGAGGGACTTGCGGCGAGAGTAGAGAACATCCATGGCCTTGTTGACAGCTTTGGGGTCGTCGAGGCTTGGGAGGTTATCGGGGTGCAGAGCCTCAGCCAAGAGGATAACGTCGTTGAAGGCAACAGTCATTCCACCGCCAGTCAAGGGGTGGCGCATGTTCATAGCGTCACCGATAAGAATCATACCGTTGGTGACCTGGCGCTTGGGAGGAAGCCAGCTGTTGGGCATGCTGCGAGGGATCTTGCCATCGGACAGAGCCTTCACAGCTGATGGGCGGATAGAGTCTGGCAGAGCAGGGAGGACGTGCTTCTCAATGTAGCCACGAACACCGCCATTTGCGACCGAGGCCTCTGGCAGGTTCACGGGTACGTCGATAAGGGCGCGTGTCTCGTGTGTGCCGATCTGGTAGAGGAGGATGGGGAAGGCGTTGCCAATGATGACATGACCGTAGCCAGGGTCAGGGAGCTTGCAGTCGATGAGCTCGAGGGCGTAGAACTTGGAGCGCACATCTGGCTTGGTTCCCAGAACGTCCTTTCGCCACTTGGAGTCGTAACCATCAGCGATGATGGTCAGCTGGCCGAAGTAGTAGTCGGGCTCCTTGGCACCGGTCTCTTTGTTGGTGGTGCGGCTCTCAACACCGAGAATCAGGTCAGAGTGCTCTCCCTTGAGCGTCTTGACCACCTCAGTCTCGACCACGGTGATGTTGTTGTGGCCCAGACACGACTTGCGCAGCTGTGAGATGAAGCGGCCGTGGTGGAATCCACGACCGACCTGCTTCTTGGTGCCCAGCTTGGCGCTGCCTCCCCATGCGCGAGGGACTTGGTTGTTATCGTCGAGGCTTGGGTAGGGGATGAGGGCCTGCTGGCCGTGGTAGAGAACGTTGTAGCCGTAGCAGGGGATGCCGTCAATATCGTCGATGCAGTGGCCGAGGCCGAGCTTCTCTAGCGAGGCGATACCGCCGGGCTGGAGCAGCTCGCCGACGATGCGATCGGGTTCCTTGAGCGAGCGCTCGAGGAGCAGGACTGAGCGGCCCTGGTTGGCGAGAGCGAAGGCAATGGCGCAGCCGAAGACGCCAGCGCCGACGACAACTACATCAGCCTCGTGGTATGTGTCGCGACGACGAGCTTGGGACTCGCCCGTGGTAAGAGTCGGTGCCATGGTGTGATGTCGAGTATCGAACGAGTTCGAGAAGTGCGAAGGGTGGTTGTCAGTTCAAGTTCGGTTGGGGGGAGATTAGATTGGATGCAATTGGCGTAGTGGGTGGGTGCAGAAATGATTTGCCACGAGCGAATAGGAGAGCGATGACCTCAATGCCCGTCAAGGAGGAAGGAAAAGAGGCTGAAGGCAAGACGGGATAGGGGAGAAGGGTAAATAAGAGACGGGACAGGATGGGGTGAAATAGGGAGGCTCAATATACCATCGAGCGGTGTCGTTGAGACTTGATGATCGGCCGTCGGGGAATGCCGTTCCGGGGGGTGAATATTTAGGTCAGGTAGGCCACAATGATGCTTGACATCTGATTAAACCAGAGCAATTGGCGACTTAAATCATCCGTTATTGACACCAGAAAAACTTCTTTTCGTTTTTTACTTTACTGCTCACCCCAATTGACCGGAACTGTCTTGTCTATAAGTACTTTTTTATTTTATTTCACTTGGTTCCTTATTGTGTTCTGCGCTGCTCCTATCCTCACGCGTGGCCTGCCGTCGACCGCGTTCAGTGCATTCCCCTGGACAGGCGGGCCAGGCCGACAAAAATGAATTAGCCTATGGCATGTCATGGATTCGCTATTCTGGCGTGCCGTCATGACTGCGCCGCTGCAATTGCCATGGATTTCACGGGCCATGTCCCGAGACGTAAAGCCAGAGTCAGTAGACATCAGATTTGCCAGGCACAGACTGGCCTGGGGCAAGGGGGGCGCACCATGCGATCTGCACTGGCACAGTACCTGAAAGGGCTCTGAAGCATGCCCTGAGGGACCAGAGGACCCTGAAGTGGGAGGGGAAAAAATCTACCGTCCAGGCTAAACCCCCTGGACCAACCTTCCAAGCGCTATAACTTTAGAGGGTCGCAGGCCAAAAATGGCACCACAATGCCCCGTAGCGTGCTTGACCGCCTGGCCAACACGCCAATGAATGCCCCCGCCATCCGCCGTCCATGGTTCGATGTATGGGCTCACAGGGATCCGGTTGTTTTCGTCGGCGCGCTGGCATGTGAAAATGAGAGCAAAGCGTTGGGGAACAATCGTACGGCTCCAACGTCACCCTATCAGTCTCTGCGCCGTCCCGGTCTGTCCTCGTCGAATCCGGCATTTCGCATTCGGGACTGGTTCCTGCGTTGCTCCGACCTGACCTGCCCTGCCCAATCACCGCCGCGCTGATGAGATTCCAGTCGCTTTTTCATGTGAACTAGGAGCATTAGCTGGTCGATCCTGCAGCCCATCCCACTTGTCGCGACGCCGCCATGTGAGTGGCATGTGCTCTGATTTGTCTGTCGTCTCACCTCCCGCACGCCCAAGACCGAGTTTCACACCCAATCAAAACGAATACGATTAATTTAACGAGCTGTCCCGCAATCGCATCGCCCGCCCCATGCCCACTTGAACTCTGCTTTCGCCATGGCCCGCCATTTTGGTTTAGCATGGCCAGCTTCTGTTTCTGCTTTTTAGATCATTTATCCAATTGGATTCTATCCATACATAATCTAAATCTTGACAAAGTACATAGGTAAATCGTTGTAGACAGGATCCTTCTATCTGGATCAGTTTCATATCCTCAGTATTCATCCACCAATGCACACCGCAAGGTGACCTTCTATATAAACATCCGCTGTATGCCACTTGGTACTCCAAGAAAAAATATGTTCGCTGAAATGTTACCCGTTTAAAAGAATGCGCCAGCCAAATTTTGCCTGGCCATGAATATGTCATCCCGCTCACCATGCGATTCCTCAGCCCGGGCCTTTTCTCGCCCAGGCTTTTGTAACGAATCTGCTTTCACGTTCCCTACAATTGTATGCTTATTTTGATCGGCTTGGTCCCAATCCCGGGCCTTTGTTGTTGGTGCTTCCCATGTCATCCTAGCTTCGAGGATTTGCGAATTTTCCTTCTCGACACTGTCAACGTGCAAGTCGTGCGCATCTTCTGCTCCTTTGAAGACGTTGATAATACCTGTTGTCAGAGTTGCTCGATCCTCGCGGACTGTGGCTCGAAGCGTCTTGATATGCTCCAACGCTTCACCCAAGTGCGCGAGCACCTGTTCATGCACCTCCTTTTCCGCTGCAGGCCCCCGAACAGCCCTTGCTGCTACCGCCTTCATGGCTCGTTTGAGAGACTCTTTGCATTCCTTGCTGCCCAGCCACCACTCAGACTTCGCGTTGAAGCTCCTGATGAGGGCCTCGAGTGCAGTATATTGTTGTTGGCCAGTGTATGCGAAAACAAGATTTGCAAAGTTGAACTGGGAGTATGCCAGCTCGCCGTTTCCATTTTGTTGTGCTGCCAACTCGCACACTCGGATTGCTCCCTCATTGAAACCCTTCTGTGTTAAGATGCGTGCAGCTTTGTTGTAGACGCTATCGTGAACACGTTCTCCTTGGCTGAGTGCTGCTTGGAGCACGGCGCCTACATTATCTCCAGACTCTAGTCGTGTGACCAATAAGGGTACCAAAGCACCGCTAACATCATGGCCCTCAGCGTGTGCCTCGCTGACTAGTTCTGTTGCTGTTCGCGAGTGTGGCCCTTCCATATTGAGGTTTGCAATAACAGCTAATCGGAGGCACCTGGACGAGAACCCGATTCCTTGTCCCAATGCTTCTTTGAAAGCACTGCATACCTGCTTCCAGTCTTTTTTCTGGGCCCACGTATTCATGCATCGGAAAGCGATCCGTTCAAAGACCACGACTGAATCGCCGCTGGTCTCGGGCAGCTTTGATACATATTGTGATTTGCTGTCTTCTAGCTTTTCTCCTGGCAATGGTTGATGGAGTTCATTTAAGCCGCCTTGCACAGAGTACTTGGCAACATGGGGATCATGCATCGAAGGTATACAACTTCTGACACCCCGTAGCATGTGAAGTACATCCGCTCTAGCAAGATTCCAATATTTGCAGCACTTTTCAACAATTTCGTTGAAGAAAATTTGGTTCAGCTCAAGTCCACTGTCGTGGCAAAACTGAAGCCACTGGACAAGGGCTTGAAGATCGCGATTCCGGCCATGTTTGTCAATGACGAGGAATGCTAATGTTTCATTCAAGGCCATGTCATAATCGGTGACGAGGTCTCGGACAAAAGTGTCGATTGCTTCAGGGGAATGGTCCTTGCAATATAATTTTGTTAGCCAGGACAAGGTATTCTGGTAATACTCGCCCTTGCCCTTGCTCTTGATCTTAATAATCTGAAGTTGTGGCCACACGGACTCCCAGTTGCCCAATGATGCATCCCGTATAGCAAATCTTCCCCGAAGTTTGACATCATGTTCCGCAGCCTGAGGTCTTAGAGAGCGAAGAGTTTGCATCTCTGCTCTCGCTGTGGCGTCATCACCCGCATCAAGAGCAATCAAGGCAACTCTCCGCCTGATAGAGTATTGAGTTATGGTGGAGAGGAAGCCATCGTCAAAGAGACCTGCATCCTGCAATAGACCATAAATACCCTTGATAGAGCCGAAATTCTGCGTCTTCCTCCAGTAGTGCATGAGTGTTCGTGTGATCCATGGATTACGCAAGTTGAAAGGAGTTTCCTCTGATTTCCAGACTTCGGAATTGGATAAATGCTGCAAAAGCTGACGAGTACCTTCAATGTCGCGTTTCTCATAGAGATTGTCCATAGCTGGCACCGCTAATAGGCAGACTTCGTTGCAAATGGGATGGAGAGCGTCTAAAATGGCTGGCAATTTACCGTGCTCCTCTGTGCGCACCACAGACTCGAGGACTCGAAGCCCTCTAGCCATAGCTAGCCGAGGTTCCACGGACTTGGATGAGATCAAGCTTTTGAGAAGGTGAATTGCTGATTCCTGTTGCTCAGGAATGGTAGCTTGGTCCATCTTGGGGGACTCCAGCTCCGCCACCAATCGATCCAACTGGATTAGCGGCACCTGTGATTCTGTTTCCTCTTGCTGGGCGACGCTTTCGACTAGGGTTGTAGTTGAATCGGCTATAGATTCCTGATCAAAGGAATCAGTGGCACCCTCTAAATCGTCGCCCACGAAGGCCGCCTTGAGGAGCGCGCTCCTTCTTGGATTATCGCTTAATGTGGATGTGTGCTGAACTTCTTGTGCGACTAATGGGGTCTCATGAGATGTTGGATTGAGTTTGCGAGGGAGATCTGATGCTTGGGTTGCTAATGATAGGTCTGATTGGTTCCGAAGGCTCGCGTCTTCATCCTTGCGTGCCTGCTGCATGCGTCTGAGAGCGTTTGGGATTTCGTCGGTAGAAATGCGAAGGAATAGATCGTTGTGGGCGAAAGGAGAAAGAGGGGATAGGCGTGATAGTTCTTTTCGCGCCGTGTCCCACTCATCCCAGCTTTTTTGTCGTGCTTCGGGCGAGTCGGGGCTTAAAAAGGCCTGAGATTCCGTTCCTGGAGTAGAGGGGCTTGGCTTGGCGGCCCTTGGGGCCGATGATTTGCTGGAAAGCTCTCCATTTCGTCGTCGTCGGCGGATTGGGTTCGGGTTCTTTGCTGTAGTCGAGAGGTCACCAAGTTCGGCCGGGTAGGTCTCCCGTCGCCCGAAGCTTTCGCTCAATGCAACCGAGCCACGATCGACACGAGCCGTGTGCAATTTTCTGGCATTCTCATAGGCGGCTCGGGCAATCTTTAGTCGCTGGCGGCGTTCTTCCGCAAGGAGGATGACGGAGCAGGATGTGGTCAGAAGAACACCGCGGAGGGCATTGATGGCAGTCCTGGACCTGACGTGGTTTGGAGACGCCATCTTAGGCAGCCATTGTCGGGACTCGAGCCGCTGATGCTTTGGAACGGCTTCACCGGGAAGAGATCTCGGGGTGTAAATCGCAATTCGTGTGGTGGTTGTGTTGCAATGTCGCTCAGAAAATTGGCGTGGTGTGGAATCGTGTGATTCTTACTGGTGGTTTGAGAGCCATTTGCACATTGGGTCAGATCAGGTGATGGAAAAACTCCGGGGCGAACTAGTTGGGCAGGCTAAGGGCCGCGGGGGAGTCCGGAGGAGTCTAAGTTGGACGAGAACACGACTGTAATTTAACATCTCCAGATAGGGGAGATTTAATCAAAATGGATGGCTTTACTACATCATTTCTTTCATTTCACCAGTTGAATCGGTCTTGTAGCCGGCTGTTAGTTTGAGATGTTCTTGCGTCTTCGCTTCTCTTAGAGGGGACTGGTTTGAGGCCCCGCCTATCCCACCCCCTGGAGTCCAACTATCACGGTCTCTGTTCTCCCCTGGTAACTTTTCGTTCCCCCGTCTAGCGTCGAGCGGCCCATTTTGGCCGAGTTTGTGGATGGGTGGAGTGGTGTTGGAGACTGCGGAATTCAGCCCTTCCATAGCCTGGCTGTTGCTTGATGAATTGGTGGGACACCTGCACACGCAAACGGGTAATTGGTAGACTTAATCCCGTTAACTCCAGTTTCTGTTGATGCCATCGACACATTCTGCTGAGCGGTGGCCGAAGGGCTCGTAGAAAGTGCACCAAATCTAGTATATGAATATGGCATTTGTAATCCAACGTGGAGTCATAGTCAATCTACAATGCAACCCCCCGGCACTTCAGGCAGGCATAGACACAATCATCAGGATGGATTTGGGTCGTGTATCCGCATTGGCGTAATCGACTTGCATCCTGGGACCACTCAGAGCCTCCCACATTCGTAGTAAGCACCCTACTTGATGTATGTACCAAGGATAGTTTACATATGCATCGTCTCGGCCGGCTTTTGGATCGGAGATTAGACAAACGACGAGCAGGTGATGGATGCCGCGTGTGAATGCATTATTGAACCACCAACGATAAATATCAGCTAGAGGGATGGGCTGAAGAGGGTCTCCGTCCGCATCTTTCATACTTTTATCGGTTGAACCTTCCAAGCAGATAGCCCAGAATCTTCGCATAGTTCTAGCTAACGTCACTGCCTTCATTGCCTTCACTTTCTTGCGCATTAAATTCTCCCGCTTTCGTCTGGATATTGTATTTCCGCCTCAACTACCCCTCAAACCACTCCGCTCTCTGTACCTCGGCTACAGCACCACTCACCACAATGGCTCTTCCTCTTGCACCCGCTCCTAAGAGTCCTCTGGCTAGACACCGACTTTTGTCGCCTACTGCTAGCATCAGAGTGAGCCCTCTCTGTCTTGGTGGAATGAACTTTGGTGATGCTTGGTAAGTATCGATCCAAAGTTGCGTACAGATTCGCGACTCATTCTCGCATAGGAAGAATTACATGGGCGAGTGCGACAAAACTACCACCGAGTCCATTCTTGACTTCTTTTATGAGCAGGTAAATCACTTGCACGTCCGATTTTACAAATATCCCAATACTGACTCATTTTAGGGAGGTTGGTTGCTTTAGCATACGTTGCATGCTTTGCCATACACTGACTGTGGATAGGAAACTTTATTGATACCTCGAACAACTACCAGTTTGGAGAGTCAGAGAAATGGATTGGGGAATGGATGAAGAAACGCGGAGTCCGCGACGAAATGGGTTGGTTTTTACTACTCCAAATTGTCATCTTGATTATTGTTAATGATCAGAAGTTATTGCTACCAAATTCACTACCAATTTCCATAGCGGCCCCAGTGCGGTCAATGTTATGTCTAATTTCCAGGGAAATGGCACCAAAAGTCTCACAGTTTCTGTCAACAATAGTCTTAAGAGTCTGCAAACAGACTACATCGACCTACTCTACGTTCACTGGTGGGACTACAGTACCTCAATTCCCGAGTTGATGCAGTCTCTCAACCATCTTGTTGCATCTGGTAAAGTTTTGCATCTCGGAATCAGTGATACCCCTGCTTGGGTGGTTAGGTGAGAACGACAGTCAAGGTTAGGCTATCGTCCGCTAATTCACTGCACAGCAAAGCAAACGAGTATGCCCGAAACAACGGTCTCCGTCAGTTCTCTGTCTACCAGGGCCGTTGGTCTGCAGCATCACGCGATTTTGAGCGAGACATTATTCCGATGTGCAGAGTTGAGGGCATGGGAATTGCTCCCTGGGGTGCCCTCGGAGGAGGTAAGTTCAAGACCGAGGAGCAGCGCAAGGCCGCAGAAGGGCGACAGGTCGAGGCCACTGAAGCAGAGATCAAGGCTAGCAAGGTGCTAGAGACGATCGCTTCTCGCAAAAACACCATAATCACTAGTGTTGCGCTTGCCTATGTGATGCACAAGACCCCTTACGTGTTTCCCATTGTTGGTGGCCGAAAGGTGGATCATATCAAGGGCAACATTGAAGCTCTCACTCTGGAATTGAGCGAGGAAGAGGTCAAAGAGATCGAAAACGCAGTGGCTTTTGATCTTGGATTCCCCCACAACTTCCTCTACCGATCAGGTCAGAGTAGCAACAGCCAGGACGTTTGGTTGCTGAAAATGGGAGGTCACTTTGATTACGTTCCTGATGTCAAGGTGAGTTTGAATCGATCCCAGAAATTTGACGGCATACATCTTCTAATAGTTTAAAGCCAATCGCAGCATCCAAAGGAGGGGAGTAGAGCTTCCGTTTCAGGTCCCATTATTGGCGATGGTGGTCGCGAAGGCCTTGACCCGCTCATTGATGGGATAGACGTGGATATTTGGAAAGGAGCAAAAATACGGCTTGATTTGACAACTGAAGTCAAGGTATTGTCTGCAGAATTATGCTCCTAGGGACCAAATAAAATGCACACAAAGCACATGTAGGAATGTATTTGTATTGCATCAGACAATGCGAAATGGTGATGTTTTCTGGGTGTCGAACATTTTTCATGCTTCCACTGTATCAGTTATTGCTCTGCTTTTTTTGATAATCTTGTTGGGGCTCGGTGGGTGCTCTTGCCTTGATTGCTCTGCTGTAGTTGGTACCTTGTATGTAAGGCGAGGCCCTCACTGATTGTCCAAGTCCTTTGGGCCGATCAATTCGATTGCCTATTCATAAACTTGTGCCAATAAAGAAACGTCATCGATTTAATTTCCAGTTAAAAGCCAAGAGTCTCTCGAGAGGAGGCACTTCGCGTATTCCGAGCACCATGAAGCGGCGCGCAAGTCTTCATAATAGCGAACGCGCAAGAAGTGTACCTTGTCCCGAAACTGATGGAATTGTTTCAGATTCTTGCCATAGACACAGCCTAGCACCCACGTTCCGGGCACATGCGAGTGACACTGCCGAACCCACTTTGGTTTCTTCGACACCAAATGAATTCACATACATTGACATGTGTGCTGCTATGTTATCTGGTCCATTCCGAGACTGACATGAGTTAGCATACCAGAAACAGAGCCCCCGAGTGAAGATGACCAGGAAAGGGTTGGTGGACACACTCGCTTCTATCTCGACGGCGAATCATGGGCACGAGCATCTGTTGGGCCGAAAAGGCGGCGCGATGAGTCGATTCGCTCAGTTGACGGGGCTGAGGCCGTTTTTGCAAGCCGTCTCGCGTGTATGCCTATTTTCCCCCCCATAATGTTTATAGTCGGGTTGCTAACTGAATTGAAGGTGCTCTCCAGATCCACGATGTTCCAGGCACGTCTGCTGAGAAGCTCCAAATCTCACCAAGCTCTACATTCGTGGCATCGCAAGAAACCAAACTGAGGCCTGTCCCTCGAGGCGCACCACGCGACTCGGTTACGAAAGGAAGATACACATTTCGAAAGGGTGTCAGAATAAGGGACTACAAAATACCGAGGAGGAACCCATTATCCGATTATTTGCCACCAACTAGCTCAGAGTTTCAGTGCCGAGATGGTTTCGATCTGGTCGAAATTTCTCGCGGTTTTGCCGTTCCTTTTGCGACACAAAGTCAGAGTCAGAAAGCACACCAGCAAGAGCCCTCCTCTATATCACAAGACGCAGGGATTTGCTTGTATAATTACGCTAGCCCAAGTCCTTCACTAGGTACAGGAGAACATCGGGATTATTGAAACAAATCACAGCGCTAAAGAGGGACTCATGTACAATAATAGAAAAAAATGGAGAAGACAAACTAGATCCGATCTTAATATCCAATCCATTGGAAGGGTATCTACATGTCAACGAACCCCTCGATTCAAGAATGCAACTTCAATTAAACGTAACCGAGATCCCATCACCCGCCGAACGCCTATTCGGATGAGGCCGCCCTGTCATGTGCACCATATCTTACTTGGCTCCTTTACCCTTTGCTTCATTGTCACCAAGCTCTCGGATCAACACTGACGTCTGACCTGCCCCATTGTAATCCTCTTGCCCTGTCTCGAAACCTGGACACACTCCAACCGCTAGGTACTTGCCGTCGCTAGAAAAGCACAGCGCTGCGACGCTGTTGGGAAATTTTTGGTACTGCTTTAGCCTTCGCTTTGCTTCGGCATCCCACAGTGCTGCGGTGCCATCTCCACCACCCGATGCAAACGTTCCATGAACAGGGTGGAATGCCAATGCATTCACAGGATACACAATATCTCCGTCCCCATCTGCGGCTGCTTGACGGTGGCACTTGAAAGCGTACTTTCTGGCCTGTGATTCTGCTGTGTCCTCAAACCACTCGACGGCAACTCGGCCCTCAATGCTGCTAGTAGCATATCCAGCATCGTTTGGCATGCAAGCCACGGCCCTTGTGAGGTATCGAAGTGAAGATTCGCGTTGCTGCCATGGCTTGAGTTCAGTGGAGCCAGTGGCAAAGAGGTCAACAATCGCATGGATGTCGTAAATGTTGATGACACGGCCAGTCATTGCGACGACGACCTTGGTCGGGCTGGACGCTAGCGCGTGGGGTTTTCCTGGCAAGGCGACTCGAATTGGCGCGCTTGATGGATCCTTGAGGTTGTGAAGATTGAGACTGCAGTCCCACGATGCGGAGACGAGGATGGAATAATCGCGGCTGTACACCACACAGCGCACGGGTGCGGCATGCTTGCTGAGAACCGTCTTTTCTCCCGTCTCAAGATCGACCCTGCTGACAGCCCAGTCCATACCCGCGGTGAAAGCCTCTTTGTCGTTGGCGCCAAAGCAAACGTCCAGAACAGGGGCGCGGTGCTCATATGTGTTTATCAGATTCGTCTCGCCTGCACCACCGGCGATGTCATAAAAGTAGACCTTCTTGTCCCATGACGAGACAAGAAGCTTGGTGGCTGAGGTTGGCGCGAAAGCGATTGAGGATACCGCGTCGCCCGGAGGCGGGGACAGTTCATATTGCGTCGCTGCCAATCGATTAGCACTTAGTCTGTGAATATTCAGGATGAGCCCGCCAGAAACTTACCAGGAGCCATGACTGAATGCGCGCTTGCGGAGAATCACGAATCGCAGGTGAAGCTTTGTATGTTTGGATGCGTAGTCACGTGGAGATAGCTTCGTGTGAGCTCATGATTTGCCGCAGGACACCGCCCACTGATCAGCCACACCCCGCCACACCCCACCATCGCCCATCGCCGTCTAAAATGTCAAAATTATTATGACTCCTCATCCTTGAATTTCCCCTCCAAGAGAAACGGTTTGCGACCCGACTTCGAAAAATCAGACAAACGACGGTTTGAATTTTCTACTCCCGAAAGAGCCCTCCCCATCGAAATTTTCAGCATTTTTTCAGGCTCAATACGTGCATTAATCGGGATATTTCGAGAATCCCAACCCCACCTCTATCTACAAACCCGACCAAACCTCTGATTCCTCGACAATACCGCCAAGATGTCGTTAACAAACTGCCGTTTTTACGAGGAAAAGTACCCGGAGATCGATAGCTTCGTCATGGTGAATGTGAAGCAGGTTCGTTGGAATATGGTCTGTTTAGATGTGCCCATTCTGACCCACTCCAGATCGCCGAAATGGGTGCCTACGTCAAGCTGCTCGAGTACGACAACATTGATGGCATGATTCTTCTCTCCGAACTTTCGCGACGACGTATCCGAAGTATCCAGAAGCTTATCCGTGTCGGCCGCAATGAAGTCGTCGTGGTACTCCGAGTAGACAAGGAGAAGGGTAAGCCTTGTAAGGCCTGAGTGATTTCAGCTGGGAACTCACGCGGTTGTTAGGATATATCGATCTTTCGAAGCGACGAGTTTCTCCCGAGGATATTGTTAAGTGCGAGGAGCGATACAACAAGAGCAAGATGGTTCACTCCGTCATGCGACACGTTGCCGAGAAGACTCAGACTCCCATTGAGACCCTTTATGAGAGCATAGCTTGGCCTCTTAACAAGAAATACGGACATGCTCTTGATGCCTTCAAGCTCTCCATCACGTTAGTAACCCCCCATGGTTGGACAACACAGCATCATTAACCGCTTATAAAGTAACCCCGAAGTTTGGAACGACACCACCTTCCCCACTCAGCCCGTCGCCGATGAGCTCAAGCTTTACATCAGCAAGCGTCTCACCCCACAGCCCACCAAGGTCCGAGCCGATATTGAGGTCACTTGCTTCGGTTATGAGGGTATCGATGCCGTCAAGAGCGCACTGCGCACTGCTGAGGCCAAGAACACGGATGAGTCCCAGGTCAAGGTCAAGCTGGTCTCCCCTCCCCTGTACGTTCTCACCAACACCTGCCTGGACAAGAGCCTGGGTATTAGCCGCTTGGAGGAGGCCATCGTCGACATTAAGAAGAACATTGAGGCAGCAGGCGGCAACCTAGTCGTCAAGATGGAGCCCAAGGCCGTTACAGAAAGCGATGATGCTGAGCTGCAGGCTCTCATGGAGAAGCGCGAGCGCGAGAACGCTGAGGTCAGCGGTGACGAGAGTATGAGCGACAGCGACGACAACATCCCCGAGACTGTCTAAAAAGTGAGCGGGACTAAAAACAAATCGGGGCCAACTGAATCGGCTGGTCTGTCCGAGCAGCCCCGGGTGCGCCCTTGGATTAGGGCGTCGGACGAAAAACGGTGTCATTAGAGCGGTTTGGGAGATGGGCTGACGGTGCCTGTCCGGGCTGCAATAGCATCACAAAAGTTCGACATTTATGTAGTTTTCAAGTAGGAAGTGGCGTCTAACACGGCTTTTTCGCGATTCAATATCTCTTAGCAAGACATATGAGTGAGGTATGTGCGGATGAGTGGGAGTGTGGGCGTGGCGGCAAGTTGAATGAGATTAGTCTAATGTTGATTGGTTTTTGTCTGCAGACGAGGAAAACTACATGTAACTGGGGAGATATCAGTTTGCGTATCAGGTTGGCAGAACCGAATTGCCGGGTTGAGGCATGGGGGCATGCGACCATTGACCAAGGATGTTTTATAGTGGGCGGCGGGACTAGCCGAGAAAAGCTTAGACATACCATGCCACCTTCCAAAGCCTCAACCCTGATTGTGCTCAATTCATAAGCAATGTTCCACAACGCCGCTTCTCAACCACAACAATAAAAGGAAAACAGCAGGCCGAAGCCCGTATGGCTGCTCGTTCAATATGGGGTCGGCTAGGTCCCGGCGGCCAACCTGGTATTCTCCGAGCCACGGCATGGAAGCTGGTCGGGTTCGCGACCTGGATCCCAGTCATAGCCATGTTCAATCTTCATGTGGCCGAATTGACCGTCGTAGACGGCAATTCAATGTATCCAACCCTCAATGACGAGAAGGACTCGAGTCTAAGGAGGGATGTGATCTTCAACTACAAGTGGTCGCCCCAGGAGAAGCTCGAGAGGGGAATGATAGTGACACTCCGGTACGTTTTTCACACACAACGGCTCCAGGCAAGACTGACTGGTTGGGGATGAAGGAGCCCTACACACCCAGAAAAAATAGCCATCAAGAGAGTGGTCGCTCTAGAGAATGACGTGGTGCACACCAAGGCACCGCACCCGCTACCAACGGTGAGAGTGCCCCAGGGCCATGTCTGGGTAGAGGGCGACGGGCCGCCGGGCTCCAGTCTAGACAGCAACACATACGGCCCGGTTTCTAGGCAGCTCCTAACAGGCAGAGTGACGCACGTCGTTTACCCCCTGCGCAAATTTGGATCGCTAAGGTGGTGGGAACATCCTGCGGCGGCAGATAGAGTGCAGCGAAGTGAATTTTCGGCATGATGAATCATGATAAAGGGCGTGTACGAATAAGAAAAGGGGCGGTCTATGTATAATACGGAATACGATAGACCGATAATACGTGTACAAAATCACCAATCAGCTACATGAACACCAATAGCGTCAGTCGTGGCGCCAATCTGCCCGTCGTCGACTTCTTCTCGGCGAGCTCATTATCCCCCACGCCGTCGGGGCTCGGGACCGACAGGCCACAATGGAAATACTCCGGGTCCGAGTTCACCGAGAAAAATGCTAAAGCGTCGGTGCTGGGTTGCAAACGTTCCAGTGCCCCGGCAGTGCCCAGCCCCAGCGACCCCCCGGTAGCAGCCGGGCCCCGTTGGCCACTGAAAGGAGTTGAGATCCACTGGGTCGGAGCCACTAGCCACAGAGCTGCCCGCCATGGTAAGCGCATCTCCAAGCAAACCAACAAAATTCTCGACATGATTTATCGCCATATCTTGGCCCGCCACGCGACCCGACTCCCACCGCCGCCGACCCTCTCTCCCCGCCCCCTCTTGTCCCCTCGTCCCTCGCCAACATCCTAGCGACATACTTAGGGTCCTCGTCTCTCCTCCTCTCCTCCGCGACCCTACCTGCTGCGCCACAGCCCTGTTTAAGCTTCGCCCGCTGTCCGGAGCGTCGTTCCTTTTTTTTTTCTCCTCGGAGAATGCCCCTAGGTCTCCAGGACTCGGCCCTCGTCTTCGCCCCCGAAACGACGACGACGACGACAACAGCTGCGGCTGGTTCCAGCGGATACGTGCCTCCTTTGGAGCATCGCCATGCCAGTCAATCGGGCCGTCGCTTGGAAAGTAACAGTGCCGGACTCTCTTACAGCCAGAACATGACCAACGAGGATGTCGAGTCGGAAGGACGACCGCCCTATCTCCATGTGCGTTGATCCACGGCCCTGTCTAGCCAGGGAGCCAAGTCGGTATTGTGCAAAAATGCGCTAACAACTCAATGGCAGGCCATGATTGCGGGAGGCATTGGAGGGTCCACGGGCGATTTGTTGATGCACTCACTCGATACTGTGAAGACAAGACAACAGGGTGATCCTCACATCCCCCCCAAATATACGTCCCTCGGACAGTCTTACTACACAATTTGGAGGCAAGAGGGAATTCGACGAGGTCTCTACGGCGGGTGGATCCCCGCATTGAGTGGCTCGTTCCCAGGAACAGTCCTCTTCTTCGGAACATATGAATGGAGCAAGCGCTTCTTGATCGATCATGGTCTCCAGCAGCACCTCGCCTATCTTTCAGCAGGCAAGTTATCCTCAGCCGTCAATTTGTCGCTTCGTTTCAGGCGCTAACCGGTTACACCCAGGTTTCCTCGGAGATCTAGCTTCCTCCATTGTATATGTGCCATCAGAGGTCCTCAAGACCCGATTGCAACTCCAGGGGCGATTCAACAACCCTCACTTCCACTCTGGTTACAACTACCGTGGAACAATAGACGCCGCGCGAACCATTGTCCGCACCGAGGGTGCCTCTGCCCTCTTCTACGGGTACAAGGCCACCCTCTACCGAGATCTCCCCTTCTCGGCGCTGCAGTTCATGTTCTGGGAGCAGTTCACCACCTGGGCCCGCAAGTACAAGCAGAGCCGCGATATTGGTGTCCCCCTGGAATTGATCACCGGAGCCAGCGCCGGTGGTCTTGCGGGCGTCATCACTTGCCCCTTGGATGTCGTCAAGACGAGGCTTCAAACGCAGGTGAACCCTCCCGCTGAGGCGCGAGTTCCGAAAGATCCCAACCCTCAAATCCGTCACATCTCTACCTCGTCTCCCAACACCCACCGACCGAAACCCGGGGCCGTCGCTCTCGAGGCCTCATCTGTCATTACCGGTCTCAAAGTCATCTACCGCTCCGAGGGTGTTGCCGGGTGGTTCCGGGGCGTCGGTCCTCGAGGAGTGTGGACCTTTATCCAGAGCGGCTGCATGCTGTTCTTGTACCAACGAATACTTCGCCAACTGGAAGTTTTGATGCCCGTGGAACATGAAAACATTTAGACCATCTGCCTTTTACATTTTTTGTGTTATGTACCATTTTCTTTTTCTTTTCCCTGTCTTATTTATTACGCCAGGCCTCACGATTCAAACAAAATCCCCACACCCGACTTCTTTTTTTTATCTCATCACAAAAGAGAAACCCCCACCCCTGGTAGATGATTGCGATGGTCATGTATGTACAGATAGAGACGTGTGAGCAGGGGGCAGTCGTCATTGTTGGGCGTTGAGGATAGAAGGGGGTCATCCGATCAGACATTTCAGCACACGGTCATAGAAAGAGAGCAATGAAGATAGAGACTCTCTAATTTTTTTGAGATACTTGCGGAAACTCATGGTTTCATTTGGTTTCATGAAGTTGTATAATGAATTCGAGCATCTGCTGAGGAAAGCAAGCAAAAGAGTCATGCTCCACATTGAATCAAAGGTATCTACATCAGCTGCCCATGGAAACGAAAGGGGGTATGTGCATGAGCTCGGATAGGGCCGAGGTTATACTTCAAAACAAACGCCGCTTAGACAAATTGTACCACAACTCCAAAAATCATACCATTATGTGTATCCGTCCCCTCCTGTTTTATGAAAGCCCTCCCTACTCTGTCGGTCGTCATGCATCGGGATCGCTGTCCTTAACAACAGGCAATTTCTCAAAGTCAGACGTACGAGCCATGAGCTTATCACGAGCAAGACAAATAACAATGGCGACAGTCAAGGCATTCCAAACACTCTGATGATGATCCTGGAAATTTATCTGGACCTGGAAGCTCACGTAGCCATCGTCCCCTTGAGAGGAATCGGTCGTGAGGATCAGAACCGAGGTATTGAGGATGAAGAGCCCGTAGACTACGGGAGGGTGTCGACGGTAAGACAGGCGCACCGAAGTAGCATCCGTGTCCGGGACATGGGGTGGTGATGGTAAGCCTGAAGATTCATTTCCCAGTTCCTGCTTAATTTCGGTATCTTTGGTGCGAGGAGATTTGGTGGTGTCGCCTGGCTCCTTGGGGAGTGGACTTTGTATCAACTCGACTCTTTCAATCCTTGTAGACTGTGAGAACAACCGACGTCTCACAAGCTCAGTATCCATCTTGGCTCGTTTGGGGCTCGGAGTATCGTTCGAGAGTTCGTCAATGTCCGCAGCGGCACCATTTTTCCTCTTCATAACCCTTGCCCATCGTTCAGGGCCTGGGGATTCGTCCTCTGGTTCAATCTTGATTATCGGGGATACCAGAATGCTTGGTTTCACCACATCCCAAAATTCGGGGTCTTCGTCCACCTTGAGGAATTCACGCTGCAATTTTGCGAGGGCCCGCATGCGGCCGTCAATATACTCCGTAATGTATTTTTCTTCCATTGTCGTATCGATAACCTCAGTCAGAATATTAGGGACGGTACGCAAGTGGGCATAATCACCGTCATGGGCAGCCCAGCCCAAGAACTTGTCCAGCTCGCGCTTGATGAGGCCAGGAACTTTTTTCGTATGGCCAGTTTGTATATTAGATCTTACTCTAGAGGTAAGATCGATCAATCGCATCAATGATGTTGTTGCTGTATAGTAATGGTCAGTTTGTGTGTGTTGCAGCCTTAACAGAATTCTTACCTCGAAAATCCTTCCCATGCGCGTAGATTATAGGACGAAATTCATCGGAAGTTTTGAATATTGTGTCAGAAATGGGCACGCCGCTCAAATCAATGTCCCAAGTTGGGGGTAGTATTGGGAGATCTTGGCGCCGATACAGTATCTCGAAAAGACGCTCCTCGTCTCGGGCCCAACGACTGGCTCCTGGATATCGCTTCTTCTCTTCTTCCATTTCTTCAGAAATGCTTATTTCTAGATATTTCTCTATCCCCTCGGGAGTTTGTCGAATATTCTTGCGCAGAACACTTGTCGGCGATTTTGAAGCTGTTGCGGCTCGTGGACTAATACTTGGAACCGGGGTCGAGCGGCTCGATAAGGGGCTCGATGAGCGTTTTGCAGGAGTTGGATCCTCCATATTTAAATTTTGTACTTTTTCTTTTGGCTCTCTCGTGTTCTTTTTTGGCGAAGATGAAAAAAGAACGTGAGGTGTTCTTCGTGCCTGTTCGCATCATAGTGAACCGCTGTGCGTGCTGGGTGATGGGTCAGAAGAAGGAAGGCAGAATCGACCCTGACTCACAACAGCAACCAGAAGGAAATCTAGAAGAAAGGTTCCTTTGTTTCTTAGCACGTCATTGTCGATATTTAAAGATGAACAAGAAAAAAAAGAAGAAAGGCACATCTGCAAACAATGGTTGCGACTGAGCAGGAGTGGGGTGCGTGTATCAATTATGGGTGAGCCGTGCGCACAACACACCCCTCGGAAGTTCTCTTTCACCGCCAAGACCAATCAGACGTCAGACGACCGAAATTCTTCACGTCCTCAGATTGACCGTCGCGAGGATTTCAGCAGGCATAACCACAACCATGGCCGAGGTAGCAAAGACGGTAGCACGCCAATTGCCCAGCTTCAAGCTGGGTCAGAAGCAGGTTTTCCTGTAAGTAGCGTCACAGGGCCCATGTCCCCTCTGCCACCGGGCTCGCTCGCTGACCTCATTTTTCTCCTCAGGCCAAACCATGTCATCACCTTTCTCCGAAAAGAGCACCTGCCTCCCAACGAGGCCTGCTTCAAGGTGCCTATCCGTTTCACCAAGTTCGATCTCCGAGATTACCTATGGAACCTTTACAATGTCGAGGTCACCAAGGTCCGGTCATACGTCAAGCAGCAACCCCTCACTCAGCGCAACTCCTACTCCCGCTCGTGGTACCGCCCGCAACCTCTAAAGATCATGACCGTTGAGCTGGCCAAGCCTTTCCAATGGCCCGAGCTTCCTCAGGATAAGGAGCCTTGGAGCAACCAGCTTTGGACAATGCGTGAGGAGCTCATGGAGAAGCGCAACAACGAGCACGTTCATCAACAGAGATTCCAAATTCCTTTGAAGAGCAAGGAACCCATGTCAAAGGACCGCGAGGAGCTGTCAGAGTTGGCTAAGAAGATGCTTTCGGGTGAGGTTCAGTGGTCCAACGGCGTTGCCCTGGATCCCAAGTGGGACAAGGTACTAGAAGAGCAGGAAGCAAAGGCCAAGGCGGCTAAGCAGGACGCTTAAACATCAATTGGGATTGGGTCAATGAGATGGGGAAATTAGGATATGGGCCTAGACAAAAGGGGACCGTTTAATGAACCAGACGGTTTTCCTATGAGATGATTATCGGATTGAGGGGGCTTCCTCTGTAGGATTAGCTGGCACAGCGATGTACATTACTGTAACCAACATGTATGGACGATATATGCACGTTGGCAACGTCGAAAATAAACAGAATACACTCCCAACAAGCAGAGTTGTGTGTCTATGGGTTTCCCTTTGAGAGCCAGTGCTCTGGTCCTTGAAAGTACAACACCTCGTTGCCCCAGCACCACCAGCCTGCTGTCAAGTTGCGTGCAAATATCTCAAGACCAAGGAAATTTTCCCCAAGCCCATCTTGGAAGAGACCTCTGAGATTAGGTTTTCTCGAGTGCACATCGGGAACTGCGACTACAACCCTTGATTTAAGGGAGTCTGGAAGTCTGCTTCCTATGCGTTTCGCAATGATGAGCTTCTCCCATGGCTTCCTCCACGCCGACTCAATGTCAAAGATTGGCTCGCCTGAGGTGGTGACCTTTAGCCAAATCCACTCAGAAGCAACCTCCAGCCCCCATGCGGCAAACAAGCCTGAGGGCGATACCAAGAAGTCGTAGATGCTGTGTTTGTTAGTGACCCAGACTGCAACTAAGCCATCCGGATTGAGGTGGGAGTTGATGGGAATGTTTAGCAAAAGACGCCGCATCTCATGGAGGTTGGAGACGGTGGCATACTTGTTGGTCCTTCTTCTGGCCGAACGGTTCGGCCACGGAGGATCCAAAACAACAAGGTCGAAAGCGGGAGCAGTGGTGGCAAAGGTATCTCTCATCGCCTCGATAGAGCCATTCAACAACTCGGCATTGGGGGGTAGGTGTGGTGGCAGAGCGGGTATCAACGGGGCTTGTTGCGGCTCAAGCTCACGTGGGAGGCACAGCGGCCCTAGGTGCAGGGAAGTGAGACTCTGCAGGGCCGTTTGCACTGTGGCGCCGGTCATGAGTTCAGCGAGCTGGGCTGCAGGCGAGGCCCGAGGGGGATCGGCTGTACCATGTCGCGGCTCTGGAGTTGGGTAGGGCACTGCGGGGGCTTCGGCGGAGATGATGCGGAGGACGGGGGCCTGTGAGGGAAGAACCTGTGCTTCTTCGAGAGACCGGGGGATGTCGATGACAACCAGAGCCTTGTCGTGGCTTTCGAACAGGATAGACTCGGGCCGCGACGGGCTCTGTGTTTCCCCTTTTCCACCCTCGCCGTCGCCGTCGCCTGGTATTATACGCTTGTCGCTCATGGCAATGGCCCCGTCGTCGTCCCCGGCGTGCTCTGGAATTAAGCGGAGGCTTCCGGCGGCGTCCAGATGCAGGGCCGAGACTCGGTAAACCTCGGCTCGGTCATTGGTTGCCGGCAACTTGGGTGCTATTGCCGCTCCCGGGGGAAAACCATTTGCTATCAGCGCCATCGCAGAGCGGTTGGCGCCCTACCGAACCCACTGTAAACGTGCGCAACGCCCCGGATTTTGGGATCCATCCCCTAGATCCAGGTCCTTCTTTTTTTTTTTGGTTGCAGGCGTGACCGCTGCGCCCGCCGATGTCGTGTGTGACCAGTGAGCATCGGCCCAATGACGTCCTTGCCGCTCTGACTGCCGGGGATAATTCTCCCGCATCCCCAAAACCTGGACCCGATCTCATCCACATTATTAACATCCCTCTCCCTCCCATCCCCCGCGAAACCCTTGATCCCGCTCTCGTCGACTCGTCCCAGACCTCAGGTTTTTACCTAATTAGCTTACAACCACCCATTCCTTCCTCGCCGCGGAATGTCGCGTCCATAGACTCTCGGAAACACCAGTATTCAACCGCCGCCAATTACTGGCCAACAGCGAATGCCCTCCGCCGACGCCGTTCTCATGGACCATGCCTCCATGACCGATATTGCACGCGAAAACAATACCCGGCAGCTCAGCGGCACCGATGCCCTAGCCCGGACCAGGAAGGACAGGGACAGCCTCCAAGTTAAGGACGCCGCCCTATCTCCTGCCCACGACGACGCTGCACCGAAGCGCAAAACACAGAGCCTCGACTATGTCTGGAGGTCCGGCGTCGCTGGCGGCATGGCAGGATGTGCCGTAAGTAGAGATTGCGCTGTCTCAGGAATGTTGCGCAACATGCCGCTAACAGTTCAATTCAGGCCAAAACTGTCGTTGCGCCCCTCGACCGGGTCAAAATTCTATTCCAAGCGCGCAACCCTCTGTTCGCCAAATACACTGGTTCTTGGTTCGGGGTCGCAACCGCCATGAAAGATATCTACAGCCATGAGGGTCCTCTAGGTTTATACCGAGGCCACTCTGCGACGCTCCTCCGAATCTTTCCATACGCCGGCATAAAGTTTCTGGCCTATGAGCAAATCCGAGCAATCATTATACCCCACCGATCACACGAAACACCCATGAGGCGTCTACTCAGCGGAAGCCTTGCTGGTGTCACATCCGTTTTCTTTACGTATCCTTTAGAAGTTATTCGAGTTCGCCTTGCGTTTGAGACCAAGCGCGATGGCCGTTCTTCTTTGTCTCAGATCTGTCGACAGATCTACCACGAACACCGAACACCCGCTCCTTCACAGGTGGCGGGCGCTGCGGGCGCGGCTGCAGCAGCAACGCCTAGTTCGGGAATTGTAAACTTTTATCGCGGGTTCACTCCGACCGTTCTCGGAATGCTTCCCTACGCAGGCATGTCCTTCCTCACTCACGACACTGTTAGTGACATGTTGCGCCTCCCCTCTGTTGCAAAATATACAACTCTTCCACTTAAAAAAGATCATCCTCCCGGAAAGCCCGCCGCCCTGAAATCATGGGCGGAGCTCTTCTCCGGCGGTGTTGCCGGTTTGATCTCGCAAACAATTTCATACCCGCTTGAGGTGATCCGGCGCCGAATGCAGGTTGGCGGGGCCGTTGGTGACGGTCGTCGTCTGCGGATCAGCGAGACGGCCGGCATGATCTTCCGTGAAAGAGGTATTCCTGGGTTCTTTGTCGGACTGACCATCGGATACGTCAAGATGATCCCAATGGCGGCCGTCAGCTTTTACACATACGAGCGAATGAAGCTAGCATTCGGTATTTAGACGTATTCGTTATGGAGCGGTTATCGTCCGGGTTTTGTATAACTGGCGTTGGGCGTTGTTCAACTACATGATATGAGTTTGCGATTTTATGAAGCCTTGAGGCCAGATGGGATGGGCGCCACAACTAGATGTACATAGACACTAGAGGCTTGTGTGTCTTTATCCGAAATGACAGATGAGTAAGAAAACTCGGAGTCATCTATATACTAAGGATCAATATATCTACACCCAATGACAGGTCAAGATGCCGTTAGCTAGTGAAGAAATTTTTTTGTGATAACTCAACGCCACCTATCAAAAGGACCGACTCCCCTGTTGACAAGATGGACCATTTGATGTGCTAAGAGTTGAAATGGTCTGATTTTCTAAGCAGTCACAACTGCCATGTTATTGCCATACCATGTGCGGTTGATTAGCCACAGACCGAACGCCATCAAGGCATGGCGCTGATAGTAACTAAGCCCCCTAAGGTTGGTGATCGACACCGCCATAGGCGCCACCAAAACCAGGCCGTTGGGGGAAAGAGCTGATAGCATTGTGGGGGGGGGCAAGAAACTCTTTCGCGCGCGACCTTCCAGAAATGACACTTTAGGAATGGCGAGTCCTGCAACTTGGCACCTTGGCAGTTGATAGTGAGATGTGGTGTGTGCTAATGTACGCCCCCGCTGGGGAAATGTGCGGTGGCGACCAGCTAGACAAGGCCGTCCTTGCTGTTGTGCACCTGCATGGCGACACTCTAAGCAGGAGACTTTCGGTACTTGGGCTCGAGGTACCAGATACAAGATTCCATGGATCCAATGTCGATGCCATGCGTCGTTAGCTCGGTGTTGAGAGTTTTGAGATATTCACCCGGGTGCAGTGGTGCAGTGGTGCATGCACCTAGAGCTTGGTGGCACAAGGACAGTTGATTTGGAATTTCCCACTGTACTGTAGTATCAGTTTTTTTATCTGTGAGGTAAGAATTGCTGTGGTTGGATTTTTACGAGTGTGTTGCTATTGTTTCTCATTATCCAATGTGTAATGGCCAAATCCATGCGAACCCATGAAGTGAAGTTAGATAAATAAATAGGATCGGTAAAAAAACACTCGATAGTACTTATTCCAACGAGAAGAAACGCATCTTTAGATGCCAAAAAAAAAAACCAGCACCAAAGCAAGTTAGAAGACAAAAAACGGAATTTACCAATATGTTGAGTTGTAAAATGCGCAACTAGAGCTACACATTCAGGAGTAGGGTAGCTGAGGATACGAGGTTGGGCTATCTTGCCGCTGATTGGCTGCCGCGCCCCTAGTCGCAGACCCCAGCAGAGCTCCTCCAAAATTACAGCCTCAGCCTTTCAACTGCAGCTTCACCTCATCAAACGCCAGGCTCTTCCATCGCAACAACCGCGCCCACCACACCGGGGCCGCCGCCTTCGCGACTTCATCACCTTGCCGCACCCATCACATCCACGAGCCCCGCGTATTCATCGCCAATCGCGCAAAATCGCCACCAAAAAACCCTTCCCAACCGCCTCCCCGCGACCTATCTCACCATGGCGCCGCCGGCCGCCCAAGACGGCCTCGTCCTTCTGCGCCAGGCCATCTCCTCCTCCAAGCCCTTCATCCCCAGCGCCTCCGCGGACACATCCTCGGCTGAGGTTCCTCTGGCGCAGGCAACCCACCTGCTCTTCCCCGAACACGCGACCGGCCCCGCGTCCGTCGCCATCGACAGCGCAACGCGCTTTGTGTCCAATGACAAGCCGGTCGACCTGCGCAGCATCTACTTTGCCTGGCTCAACCGCGAGGTCGCCATCCCCGAATACAATGCTTCCGCGACCAAACTGAACGATGAGCTGGCTGCCGCTGGCGCCAAGGGCAAGGTTCAGAACCTGGGTTTTATCGAACGTCTGGATCTCATCACCTGGCTCGAGGGTGCCAGCGAGGAAAGCGAATATATCAAGCCTCTTGCCGGCGAGAAGGACACCTCTGGATCTGGCGCCGCAGCGGCAACCAAGGCTGGTGCCGTGTCCTCATCTGCGCAAGCGAGGTCGGGTAAAGGTACAATGGACCCACGACTAGCAAGCATCTACAACGGCGAACGAAAGATGGGCGATCGCAACACTGTCCTCCGGGGCATCAAGCCTACAGTGAGTATTTACATTCATGGATAAAAAAATTATGGCATGCAAACTGACCACTTGCAGGACTTTTCCCACGTGCGCAAGCTCGCTGCCCCTTTCATCCAGAAGAAGTCTCAGTCGGGCTCGACCAATATCAGCTCTAACCCGTCACTCGCCCTCAACCAGAAGGCTCCGTCTAGAAGACCGGACCCTATCATCCTGCTTTCCCCCTCAGCCTCTTCACTCTTGCGCCTCTCCAACGCGAGATCTTTCTTGGAGGATGGCAAGTTCATCCCCGCTGCCGCCGGTGACTCGACAGCCACAATGCTTCACGTCCAGCGTGTAATCAAGGCGGTTGATCCCAACCGCCCTCTGCGTTTCATTCTGGTTGAAGGCTCTGAGCAGTTCAAGCCCGAATACTGGAACCGTGTTGTTGCCGTCTTCACCACGGGACAGACCTGGCAGTTCAAGAACTACAAATGGAGCGACGCCAATGAGCTGTTCAAGCACACGCTCGGAATCTACGTCGGCTGGCGAGGTGACCAGCCTCCGGATAACATCCGAGGCTGGGGTCACCGAGTTCTATCGACGGGCGTTGACCGTTGGCGTGGCGAGGGTCATGATGCTTCTCGATTCCGTGACAAGGAGATTGTGGAACAAATCTGGAAGTCTGTCGAGGACAACATGCGGTCTCGAGGCTGGAGGAAGGATGGGGCTCCGTCGTCCATCTAAATGGGACTCTGGGAATGACAAACTGGGAAGCGGGCTTGGGAAACCAAACAAAGACGGCATTCACAGGGGAAAAGGTTGCCCATAACGAATCTCCCCATTGGGTAGCTTTGTATTAGATTCAGGCCCGAAGTGGTCTCTGGGCTGTAAAAGCGATGGCGTTGACTGGTTCTTTATAATGTGTCTATATATCTACTTGTATGGCGGTGGGAAGAAAAGACATTAGGGGCAAAGCAGAAAGATTATATATGTAAAAGGCATGCTTTCGGTACCGATCTAGCGCACCAGGGGAGTGATATCACTGACATGTAAACGCTGTACACGGGTTTCACACCTGCCCACACGGTCTGAAATATTGACATGTGGTTATCCATCAATGCTGGATAATCCATCACGGCATAAGATGGCATGCGGCATGTGATTGCACAATTATTGGTTACCAAAAATAATCATCAAGATATTGGCAATGTGTCGATCATCATCACCAACGAACCGGGACTTGTCTCGATGTTCACGGACCTCCCCAACAGCTACGGCCCGGGGAAATAGGCCATGGTGTTGATGAGTCGATCACGGACAGGTCTGCCTCACCGACGCAGCTCCTTCCCCAACCCCAGCTCAGATCATCGGCTCACCGCGCGCTTCCGCGGAGTGTAGGCGAGACGAGACTAGGCTAACAAAGCGTATGCGTGGGACAACCAACAAGCTTCCCCAGCCTGCCGGGGGTGTGTGGAGGGAGGGGGAAAGGGAGGCATGGGGATCTGGCCAACGTGGACGGCGTGTGTGCTAGCTGTGCGTCGCTTGCAGGTGTGAAAAGTGGCACAGACACAGCGCGAAGGAAGGGGAATGCAGCATGGATTGACCCCAAGAGAAGACCACCACGCTGACCGTTTTTAGCGGCGTGGACGAGCCAGACTCTGGCCACCGATAAGTCAAGCACGCTGCATAGCTAAATTAGAAATAGAGACGTCACATATTCCTCTCGTACGTTTTTTTTTTTCGCCTGCCGCCTTCTATATTGTTTCCTACCAACCGGATCTGTTGGTCAGAAGCTATGGTAGACGGCTTGGAATAGAAGGCTTCGCTGGGAGGAATACTTGGCACGTCCCTCGTGGCATCGCAACTCCAGCCTAGCCCCAATCGAGGAGTTTCGAGTAGCCTCCGGGTACCGATCAGTGGTAGGGCCCAGGAGAGGGAAAGTAAAGCACGGCATGTTGTCCATGAATCAGTTCAATCACGAGCCGTGAAACAACGCCCGCAGATAAGAGCTTCCCACGGGCATCTGTATTTCCGTCCATAGAGAGCTGGTATTGGTAACGGATGACACATAGCCCTATTGTTTCGCCCCATAGTCACACATAGATTGCCCGCTGGAGACGGATAGCAAAAACAAGCATGCCTGCCCCCCCCGGTAGGTCTTTTTTTTTTCGCCAAGGATACACGAAGTTGGCGTCCCATGTCCTGGGGCCCCAGGCCTCGCTCCGCCTAGATCTGTGCTGACTCCGGTTAAGGGATCCGACCAAACGAGGCGCCGTTCCTTGGTGCACTATGCCTCAACCCCGCCCAGCTTTGCTACATTTGTGGCACATACTTCTTTCTGGTCGACCGTGAAGCTGAGAGAGAGCTATATTGCGAGTGGGGTTGGTTGAAGATCCCCAGACACGTGGACCAGGGTTCAAGTGAGTTAGCATGACTCCGCTTCCTCACCGTCCAAGAGTCAACAGCAGCACTCGGTAAGCGAGTCGTCGTTTTGTGCTCATCGTAACTAATTGCGAGACGAGCCCTTTCCCAAAAGGCGGTTCCGCAGGTTTTCCCTTGTTTATCGCCGATACACGGCCTGGAGAAGGGTCAATCCCTCAAGTTTTGCCACATATCCACCTTCATGCCGTTTCAGAACGGCTTGACGAGCTTCCGTTGAGCTACTCCGATGCAGGTTCTGTCTGCGGCTGCCCAGTCAAGCTGTGGCAAGCTTTGTCGGGCCCAGACGGTGTGGGTTGCACCACATGGGCCGGAGCAGACGACTGCATGTCAACAGGTCGGCCAAAGGAACGGCGCCGGCGCCATGCCCACTTGGCGGCCGGCGGGATGAAACGCCGTCGAAGAACGAAGTGGTACCATGGGTTGCCGAGGGGGTAGAGGATTTGCAATCACTGTGGGGGGAAGCGTACAGGGCCCTCAACAGCACGCTTCTCAGTCCAAGCGGAAGGCCAAGAGAGCAGAAAAAAATAGGGGGGCGGGCGAAAGAGAGAGCGAAAGAGAGGACCAGTGGGGAATGTCGGCAACGCAACGCAGCATTGTAGTCAAAGACCGGGGGGGCATAGACGACGGGCATTGATGCTCGCTCACTGGCGGTGAAAGCAATACGGAAACTCGTTGTCTCAGAGGTTGGAGCGGTTGGAGCCGGGTTACTAGCTCTTTGCGATAGCTTCAAGGAATTCTCCGTAGCTGACCGCGGCCATGCATTGGGGCTCCCTGACGCACAGGACCCGAGCAACGCGAGGTACTTGTGCTCAGGCCCAGGCGCCAGGGCTAAGAAAAAGGACGGACACATTGTCCGGCTGCCCTTGGGGAGGTGTCAAACCAAGCAGGCAGGTTTTTTGCGAAGCAATTCCACGTGGTTCAGCGAGTCCGTTGGCCGCCACGACTGGGAGCTATCTCATCGCTTTCCCCAGCCAGCCCAAAGCCCCCTTTTCCGCCCGCCGTCAATGAGAGCTCCCTGGCAAGGTGCTTGAGCGCTGTTCCCTGCGTCTGTGGCGCCGACGCAAGCTAATCACCATCTGGCTGCCACCCCGGAGTTTGTCGCGTGGCATTTAGGGTGCTAAAAAAGAAAGGGCGATTGCGACTATGTGCGGAGATGGGGTACTAGACGGCCTGAAAAGGGTTTTCGGCCGCCAGTGGTGGTTGCTTGCTTATCCAGTTTCAATTGCGAGAGCGTAAACTGCTCAAAGGGGCCAAGTCCTAATTGCCGTCCCACGTGAGAACCACGCCACCAGCAGGGATGAGCGAAACCTTAGAAGCATATTCACGGAAGGTCGGGCTGACGTCTTGCAAGCTTATTTTGGTGAAGATAATGGAGATCCTGGGTGAAGTGTCTGCAACAAGTCAGTTGGCCCGAGGTGGATCGGCACGGCATGATCAATCACATCGCCTACCCTGGTCAGAGCCGTCCTTCCACCGCCCAATTCTCCATCATGCCCGACAAGTCGGCGTCAACCATGGGCCGATGGTGGGCATGTTTCGGACTGTTCGGCAGATGCTGCACGTGGTCATGAGTTTAACCACCCTCTGATGAGACAATCCCGCGACAGGCATGGTCTCCTTCCGGCCACCGCCTCTCCCGGCTCCCGGCCCCTCAAGTGAGACGCTGGTTCGTGGGAGTTTTCGTAGGAAGCCTTGGGACGTTCAACTTATTCATGCAGCGCTACTCTAAGGCGGCTTTCATCTTAGGCTGGTTTAGTTGTAACCAGTTGCTCGCAGATAACACATGGGTCTTGGCCTTGTCAGATAAGACCGGCCGCACATCAAATTGTGGATTGGGCACCTGCCAGCAAACGTAACGTGCGTGGAGGAGTGACTCAGTATCTTGATTCAAACCAGCAACTGCCGAAGACGCCCGTGCCGTGGTCACTGCGGGTTTGGGTCCATTGGGTGACAAATGATGTTTGACTGACACAGATGCCGCAGCGTCTTGATATGCCAAGAGATGGGGCCTGCGCCCGGCTCACTTGAATTGACGTCAACACATCGCACGGCGTAAGCACCCGGAGGGGGAACCACAAACATGATATGAGAGAAGAACACGAACAATTCACCGTAGTATTCTGGGCCAATTTCGCAATATTCTCCCGAGGTTATGCAGTTATCTCTTAGCAGATGCTCCGCCTGGGCTCAAGTTGGCGCTGGTCAGCATCATTGTGCCTAGTTGCCGATAGTCCGCCAGGTTTACTCGGCAATGTGTAAATAGTTGGCTAGTGTCGCGAGCCATGGCGGCTGTAACGGTGTGCGCACGTCAACCATCTGACCTGGACCCTGACACAAGCCATGCCACATGGCTGGCCGAGATGATGACGTCCCATAGCCATTTAAAATAGTCAATGCCGAGCGATAGCTTCAGCCCCTTGGTGGAACTTGGGAAGGCCTCGACCTGTCAGAGGGGCGCTGTTTGATTTTCATGCCATTTTGTCATCTCGGCAACGCGGGGTGGGGAAAAGAATAGGGCACGGTAGGTAGTCACGACTCTTACACTGTCTGAAGTGGACGAGTCGTCCGTTTTTTCCCCGGCGATTATTGCGGCCCAGCACTTATGAAACAGCCGCCAGAATCACCTCGATCCAGACATAGGCAGAATTGTCATAATTGAGCATGGCCAACGAGTCCCGATGCTGCCGTGACAGGACTAGACCGGCATCAACGCCCGTCAAATGTCTCCACCGCTCGTGTTTGCAAACGCGTGGCTCCCTCAAACCCACGTGGCGAGATCCACCATTGCGACAATGGCAAGCCGGGGCTGGCCCGGGGTGGTTATGCTAGCTTCACTCCATGTCTGTCTTAGACCACCCCCGCGGCTAGTGGATTTCGCGTGGCAGGCAGCGGAAGGGAAGAAGAGGCTGTGCCAGATTTTTCCATGAACGAATTGGACGAATGTGGTTGGGCCCTTGGTGGCTTGCACCGAACACTCCAAGTTTTGTCACTAGTCCTTCATCATCACGGTCCAACAGAGAGCCAATCTCCTGGTGGATTGGCAATTGTCAATGGCCAACCCGGACTCCGAGCTGTTGTTGAACTAAATCTATGTGGCACTGCTGATGGGGCAGTCACCAACAAAATTCTGTGCCGTGATCCACCCCGCGGCTATGTCTCTTGCCGTCTTGTTGCTGTCTGATCTGATAACATGACTAAAGACGGGCTCGCAACAATGTTATGTTGCCCCATAGGGCGGATCATTGCAGGCTCTGGATGGGGGAGTTCGCAAGGGTCGTTAGGCGAGACCGACCCAACGTTTTCCGTAGTGCGGATTGAGACAGAAGAAGAAAAGAAGTAAGGGCGAAAAAAAAAAGGTGACATGGCCCCAAAGTGTGAGCAGCCACGTGGGAGTGCCGAGCGACGGAGAAAAGTGACCAGTCATGCCGAGGCTTGAACCGGGTGCATCCTGTCACGGCCATCGATCCCAATTGGCCCGTAACGACATAGTCGAGTGCACATGAGAAGTCAGCGCTGCTGGCCCGAACTCTGCTGCCATGCCGTGCTCTGCAAAGTTTCCGCTGCCGTCTCAGGTGACTCGCAGTGCGATCTGAGGTCCGTGGCTTCCAGTAGGAACGTTGGCCTCAGGGACCAATTCCCAATTCTGGCCACTTGCACATGGGCAGGGCATCTGCAATACCCGGTTATTCCCTGTCCGATGGGATCGTCATATTTGCTTTTGGCATTTTCGACGTCACACAGGGCTGTATTTTATTTTGAGAAACTGATTGACCAGGTTGTGGGGGGTTCAAAGGTGAGAAGAAAATGACAAGTCGACCTCTCCTTTCGAATATCGTATTCTAGAATGAACTAGTTCTTTCGTATGTCCGTCGGCAATCCCCTGAGTCGGACCGACAATAGCCTTTCTGGGCGTTGACGGTATATCCGTCCGAATACATTAGGGGGGGGGGTCGCCCGGTTATCCAGTACCGTGCTGCCGGATCTTGGTGGTCTGACTTGTCGATGCTAATGGTGCCCAATTCTCCGAAGGACCCAATTGAAAATCCTTCCAAAGGCAATTCGTAGGTAACAGGCGTCGCCTTGGCGTTTGCAATACATGGTGGGAATTCACTTCCTTATCGAGCCGTTCTGGGATGGAATCTTGGAGCTCAATGCAACTTGCCTGTTCGGCTACCCTGGACTTGCAGACTTTCAACCCCTCGCTTGGCCCGCGCAGCGATGCATCCGGTCTGGGGCTCCCAGGTACAGGGGTCGAGGAGCGGGCGACCGAATAAATGTATTGTAGATCTTCCGCCTGTGCTTTTTGGCTGCTGTGGCCCCATCCTGTTCGGTGGGTGTAGGCATTCACATGTAGGGCCCGGGCGCTTTGCAGCAGCAAAGCTGCAGCAGCCACTCACCTGAAGCTGAGATCCGGCAGTGGTGGCTACACATGGCAAGTGCGGATGTGCGGATGCGCGCAGCTGGGCGGTATCACCACCACGCTCGTCCAGCACCTCTTTTCTGCTTGGTTGATTCTGCGGGAAACCTCGTGATGACACTCTGCCAGGCACTAATACGGTCAAGATGCCTGCTTATGCGCCCAAGTTGGGTGCGCGTGCCGCGTGTAATGCGACCACACTGCCGCCCTCAAGGGCTTGGCTCGCGAAGAAGCTTCAAACTCTACGCATCTTGTGGGCGTAAAAGCGCGCGGGTCCCCCTCTGACCAGTCGGAGGCTGGGCCTTTCCCTTAGCCATCTGCAACTGTCTCTTCATCAACACAACGTTGGCGTCGTCGCATTCGCGGTCGCGCCTACCCACTCCATCGACAGCTTCTCGTGTTCCACATCTCAGTGAGCCCGCACTTGTGTGTGCTGTCACCAACGCTTGACGGGGCTCACTCAACACAACCACACGGCTCGGCTCCTTTTACTATTTCAAGCGCAAACAGCCGGACGCAGCGAAGACTCGCAGCTAGGATACTCCCTTCAACAACCGAAAATCCGAAACCGGGTTACGAATTTCCCCAGGATTTGGCCTCAATTGGTTTGGAATTCTAGAAATCCAGGGCCTTCTCAAGTAATTGGGTTAATTTCCTTTCCTCTCATCTTATGCATCACTGTCCTCCCTTATTTCCTCTTTATGAAACCTGTTTTGCGCCTTCACCACAGGCTTACAAGGCCCGTCACCCGCTCGCCACTCTCTGCTGTCACCCGCGAGTCGTGGTCGCGTGGCTCGTCGCCGTGAATTTGAGTCGAGTTGAATTGCAGAGCCCGCCTAAGTAGGTGGACCGACCTGACCCCTCCCCCCCCCTGCCACGGCCCGGTTTCCACAAGTGCTTCTAGAAGCTGGTACAGGGACATGCCATTCTGTGTAAATCTCAATCTCGCCTCGATGAAATCGAACCGTTCTGAGCTCAAGACCGTGGCACGATCCCAGAGGACGCTAACAGGTGCCGACAGATTGCACAAGGTATTTGCACCGAGCCAAGCTGTTCGGCTGGTCATCACATCCGGCTTTGTCAGGACCTGGGTGGGAATCACAGTGACACTACTCAGGTAGCGTTGCGGTAGCGCATCAACGATTCTGCACCGGGGAAACCAAGCGAGGCGGTGCTGGCAGCAAACCTAGCAAGTGGCGTCGACAGCTAGTGACCTCACAGATGGTGAGAATTGAAGCCACAATGAACAGACGGGATATGGCGCATCATCACGAATCAGGTCAGCGGATGCCCTCCCCGTTGCTGGGCATAGAGCTGGTGGGTCAGAATTCACAGGTATGTCCGTCCTGTTTCCTGATTGTCAGTTCATCAATTTTTTTTTTTTTGTCGTTCTTCCTCGCCCCCCTCTCGGGATGCTGCGTCGGCAAGTGCTGGCCCAAGTGGAGGCAAACCAAGTTCATCAACCAGTCAGCCAAGGGTTAGAGTGATTCGGGGCCATGTCCCGACATATCATGACTAGGCGAGGCAAGACAAGGCAAGGCTGCATGAGGCATGAGACAAGAGGCATGAAGTACGGCGATGAGCGAGGCACGGTAAAACCTGGCCTGGCATGACGAAACCAAGCATCAAGCAAGCATCGGCGTAAGAGACAGGGCCGACCATGTGTCAAGTCCTGGTCTCGGCCACAAGGGACCGCCCGCTCCAGCCGTTTCAAAGAGTCGTTTCAGCAAGACAGCTCCGTCATCTCCGTCCCAAGCGGGGCGAATATCGGAATCCCAAGGTCAATCTCGGGCCCCATCTCGGTGCCTTCCCAGGATCAGGCCCAGAGGCAGAATCAGAATTGCTGAGGCTATTCCTGCATCATGACGCCGAGTAGGTCGGACATGAACGGTAGTGAAAGAGTCAGGCAAAGGACAAGCACTATGTGGGCTGCACAGTGCGTAACTCAGAATGCCGTGACTGTTCCGTTCCTTGGCTGCACCACCCCGCGCTCCAGCGCCTCTTTTGAGATGCCATCTTGGCGGCCAAACAGAAGCCGCCACCACGAGAGGAGACATCAAAGAAAGCAAAAGATGGTGCGTGGGGCTTAGGTGGGTCGGCCCAGGGCATGGTGCCAATAGTTGCATTGGAAGCATGGGAGCCAGGATTTCTCTGCGTGGCCGCAACGTGACGCTGTGGATGAGCGTAGAGCGTGGCTGCAGGGAAGTCCGTTGTCCGAAAGCGGTATAGATGGTGGGCAGGATCCCTGGAGCCACGCGCCTCCAAGTCGGCTAGGGGCGAGAGGGGACTACAAGCGTGGGACGGATCCAGAGGTAGCCTCTTATGCTGTCTTGGTGCAACCTTGGGTGATGGGATGTTCGGGACGGAACCTCCATCGAGCACCACAACCCATTGGAATCCTCCTGCTGTGCCTCTCTGGCCTTGTTGTTCTCTCCCTAGGACGACACAGCATCGCACAACACTACAGGAGTTCTGGCGGGTTGCATTGCCCGCGATATCTCCGTATTATTGCCCCCCTACGACTTGGACCGTGTTGTCCTTGCCTTGCTTGCACCCAATCCCACACTGCGTCGTCGTCGGACGACATGATAGCCACTTTTCGGAGACTATCGCCCTTCCCCGTCTCCCAACTCAACTTTTTGCCATCTACCTCGAGTGAACATTCCATCCGTTGGAGGTTACAAAAGCCCCACTGAGGCACCAGAAGTCACTGTCCACGGACCACCACATCCACCCCGGTGCTCGCATCTCACCACTGCAGGCTCCAAAACTACCCGACTTTGACCTACAGCGCACACAACGCCCAGCGGCTTCCGGGGTTGCACGGCTGCGCTTGCGAGTTGGTGGGAAGAGAGAGCAGGTAACCATACGCAGGCGGACTGGCCCACCGCACCACACCACACGTCTCAATAGTTCAGATCCAGCACTATACCGAGAGGATGGCGATGGCGGCGGCCGTGGTGTTTTTCGGGACCGGGTTTGGCTCCAAAGCCAAAGGGACTGAAAGGCTGGGGAAACTCAGTCGTACTAAGCCAACCACTGAAGAGTACAAGCCCCGGGTAGCCTCTAACTCTTTAGACCGCCCGCTGCCAGTGGATGCTGTTCCGCGGCGCGCCCCCTCACGATCAGCGATGCTGCCACCTGCTCTGCTGCGAGTCTGAGTGGCTCTAGCCCATGAACCCTCAGCATCCATTCTGTTCTAATCAGTGGCATGCCTTAGTGCAGGTAGCCCCGAAAGCGGCTTGAGGGCCCCGGCGTCCCCAGCGCTGCGGGATGCGTGTAAATGTACCAACGGAGGTACGACCTGAGTACCTCGGTCTGTGCCATCTGGCTCGATTGCTGGTGCGCCGCCGAAGCGCTCGGGTACTCTCCCGCCCTTGTACTGAGGTCGTTCTTTTTTTTTTTTTTTTTGGGCGTTGGCGCTTCCGCCAGTGTCAATCGGTGATCAGAAACGAGAGGCGCAAAAAAGAGGCGACCATGAAGTCCTGGCGTTTTTTGCTCTTTTGCCGTCAATGACTATCGGACGCTCACCCAATAACTCAAGCTGGGGCTAGGCCCGTCAGAGTCACTGCTGAGATGTCTAGTTAATGGGAAATGGAGATTGTCTCCTCTTCTCGCTTCACTTCAGTTCACTTTACATCGCCCCGACTCGTCTCTGGGCTTCCCCTCTCCTCCCACCCCATCCGCCCACTGCCCAGGATTGTTCGCAGCCTCTCGTGCTCACTTTCACGCTCGCGACTCACACTGGAGCCCGGCTCGCTACGTACCACAGCCATCTGGGGAGACCACTAGGCGACAGAGGCAAGGACCCCTGCACTCTCGTGCTTTCATCTTTGGGAAGAGCAGGTACCTGATACGGCTGGTGGCAGTCCGCCCGCTCCACTCGCTCAGTCAGCGTACGGCGCCCCCTCCCCACCAAGCCCCCCTAACAGCCCCCTCCCCCCTCGACCGGCCCCCTCCAGAACCTCCCCCTCAGTAATCAGAACACCTTCACTTTGACACTGAACGCAACCACACAACCCTTGCTGCACCACCTGCGCAAGTACCCGCTACCTTCCCTAGAAGCAGCAGGGCGCAAAGGTGGAGGCGCAGTGCAGCGCATCGCAGGCTTCAGGGGACCGCCTGGGTACATCTTGCTGGAGCAGAGTCCTGGCAGTACCTGCAGTGCAGGTCGTGCGCGCGCGCTTGCTTGGCCTGTGTCTTGGAGCTTCGGGGGGCCTTGCCCTGGTTGTCCTGCCCTGGCGATATTTGGACTGCCCTGAGCCTTGCCTGGCCCGCTCGCTCGTCTCAGCGCTCCCAGGGCCCACCCAAGTCCCCACACCCGGTTCCCAGTGGAGCACCCTCTGTAGCCACCCCCTCTCACACGCCTCCCGGCGCGCCATCCACCACAGGCCCGGTCTTTTCTTGCAGTACTTGGGTTTTGGGTCTTGGCTTTGGGGCCTTTTGGTCTGGTCTTCCTTGTCTGTCCACCTACCTACCTTACCTTTGGCCTGCCGTACCATATCTCTGGTCTGGTGTCCCACGTCCCACTCCCACTCGCTCTCGCTCATCCATCTACTTCTTATTTGAACCTTCCCGCTCGTCACCACCAAGCCTCCTCCTTCTGACCCTCTCTTGTTCCCGTTAGATGGCCACTCTGTCGCATCCTCCTCCTCGGCCCACGGATTCTCAGTCTGCCTCTGCCTCCCCCACCAATCCAGCTTCTGCCACTCATACGCCGGACCTCCCCTCCGACGCTGCCTCCCGCTCCTCTCTATCGGATCGCTTCTCGCCTCTCCACCAGGACTTTGTCACCGCCGCACCTCATCCCGCACCGCTTGCCGCACCTCCCGCCCACCCTCATTCCCACCGCCACACAGTCTCCGTTTCGAGATTCAACCAGCGATCCTCAACCAGCATCTTCGCACTCGCCGCCGCCGCCTTGGACAGGACCCAAAACGCAATCGCGACTATATCTGAGCCCTCGACCTCGATTCGCCCCCGCCAGTCCAACGGAACACTCTCCAGACTCTCTCTCTTGTCCAGCTCCAACTCAATCTCGGAGCCCTCCAGCCCGGACAGGAAGTACCGCCTAAAGAGCGCCTCGAACCAGTCTCTTCTATCCAGCGCCAACCTGGACAGCGCAATCGCCTCGCAGGCGCCCACGGCGAACGCCCCGCCGTCTCTGCCCTACTCGACCACCGACCCTACTCTCCCTCCTCCCGTCAAGTCGCTTTCCGCAGCCAGCAAGATGCATCAGACATCATCGCGCTTGTTGCGCATGACTGACGATGACCGGCCGTTCACTCGGGTATGTACTGTGGTTCAACAATGCGCATATTTGCTTCGCCGTTTCCTTGTGCGCCTCTCGGTCTGCAGCTTTCCGCGGGGTGACCAAACGCCACACCATGAAACGCTCATTTCCCGATTTCGTCTTGTTCTCTATAAGGCATTGGCTGACCGTCTGTTGCACAATAGGACTTCAAGGATCTGTTCTCCACTCTTATCGTCAGTTTGCTGCCGCTCTCGGCTCATCGCGTGCGATTGACCAAGGTTGAGTACACCTTCCTCTCAGAGGATGCTATCAACAACCTTGGCTCTCTCAAGTTCTCCCAGTCCAACCGCATGCCCGATCCCAAAGACCCTTCCCGCATCGTCACCACCACCACCACTACGACCTTCTCCATGGCCAAGGACATGGCCCGCTCAATCTGCCAGCGCTTTGTTGAGGCCCGCTTCATCGAGTCAGCCGACGGCAAGTACCAGCAGGTGTACAACATGAAGGGATCTGTCTGGCAATTGACACCCAAGGGAGTTACTGTGCTCGACAGGTTCTGCTCAAGAAATGGTATCCAGCAGAAGCAGGTGACGGAGCTGGTCAACCTTGGTGCGACCCAGCTGGTGCTCCTCGAGAGAGATCCCCAGACCGACAAGCTCCTCCAAGACCAGGGCACCATCGAGGTCATTTTCCGCCGATTTGTCGGCTCCGAAGGCCGAAACATCAAGCAGAGCGTTAATGCCGCTGATTCTGACTCGCTGCACGACTACAAGGATGGTCTAACAGGCGTCAAGATGGCCGCCGAGCGCAAGGTCAACGGAAAAACCTACCGTGATACCTTTACCGGCAAGGCCGCCACCGACTGGTTGATGGACTGCTCCACCATTGTCGATCGACGTGAGACTGTTGAAATTGCTGCTCTCTTTGTCGAGTACGACCTAATTGAGGTTGTAGCCCAGGACCGGGCCTACATGTCGCAGAACCCTGGCTGCAACGTTTTCCAGCCCACCAAATATGCCATTTACCAATTTTCCCAGCGCGGAAAGGATCTCCTGAGCGGCGCTGGATCAAGGGGTCGAGCATCAGAAAGCGAAGGCGGCGCTGCTTCTCAGCGCAACGGCATCACCCGCGACTCCAACACCCAGAGACTGGACAAGATTCTCAACGACCCTGCCTTGCGCCTGCTCTTCCGCGAAAACCTCCGCGATACTCACTGCGAGGAGAACCTGTCATTCTACCAGGATGTGGATGAATTTGTTCGCAGCTGCAAGTCTGTGACCCGCACCGCACAGAAGAACCCCAACAGCACGTCAATGGATGGAGTGAAGGAGATCATGGCCCAAGCTTATGGAATCTACAATGCTTTCCTCGCCCCGGGATCCCCCTGCGAGCTCAACATCGACCACCAGCTCCGCAACAACCTTGCCACCCGAATGACAAAGGCTGTTGGACAGGACGTGGCCATGATTGACACGCTCCAAGAAGTGACGGCGCTTTTTGAGGATGCTCAAAACGCCGTCTTCAAGCTTATGGCTAGTGTAAGTTTTAGGCTAATCCTTTACCTTCAATTTCGGTCTTGCCGACCGGCGCTAACCATGCACTATTAGGATTCGGTACCCAAGTTCCTTCGCAGCCCCAAGTACGAGTTGCAACTGCGCAATTATGAGTTCGATCTCGGCGGTAGAGTCCCTGAGCGGAGCCAGAGCCGATCCAACCGCAAGTGATTTAATTGACGCCAAGAGAGAAAAAATGCCCATGATGGCTGTGGGTGGTCGGCAGCGGCTTCCCAGAGCCTGAATCATTCGCCCATACCATCATACCATTTCACGAGTCATTTGCATACGGCCTTTTGATTGATTTTGGCTACCACGTGCTTTTTTTTATTGGCACAATCGAAACGATACCACCTAGAGCCACGCCATCTCATGCATATTCGGTGTTTTTTTTTGGTTGCTTCTTTCTTCTTCTGGCTCAACTCTTTTTTCTTCTTTTTCTTTTTTTTTATCTCTACCACCTACTTCCACACCGGTTCCTTGGTGGCTATATCCCGACCACGAAACCACCCACAGCCACTGCCGCGGTAGTCCCTCCCAGGGACTAGGCTAGATGACGAACGGTTCTTCGCTGTGCCTTTTTCATGTATACACACTGTCATCATGGGAATGACGGGTGTGTCGACTTGAGATGCTTGGGCCGCGAGGACACGAGATCATCAAACGCGGCGTGCGTAGACTCGGAGGAGAAAATAAGGGAATGGAAATGGACTTGACCGGCCTTGCCCCCAAAGCAAAATGGGGCATCACATGGCCGAGTCAAAGGGGCTTAATGGCCAGAACAATCGGATGGATAGGTATGACGAACAATACGGACGGAAAGGGAGAGCGACTGGGGTGGATAAGCAGTGTGATTGAGGATCAGGGGGGGACAGGAAAAAAATCGGCGGCATCTTGTTGTTATTCACGGACACGGCCAAAGGACATGTTGCGTCACTCGGGCCGAAGTAATGCATTGCATCGAAAGGGAGTCGGTTACACGGCGGGAGCGCTCATACACTTGTACATAGAAAGAAAACTTGGGCAGCCTCCGCAACAATTCCAGCAAAGAGACTGAAAAGCCTTAACAAATTTGTGCCACGGTAACGAATGCAATGCTTGTGTGAAATTAGCAAATGAGCCGAGGGAGCATTTGAGGGCGAGCGGGAATGCGCATTTCCAGGCATGGCGCGTTGCTTGGGAGCAGAGAGCCTCGTGGTGTCCACGGCGGCCTGCGCTGGAACGAGACGTCATCTTGCGACGATGAGAGAGGAATGAGCCGAGGGCAGACACCATTATCTGCGCATTCTTTGGTTTCGTCCACGTGTGCGTCATGTCTTTGGCAAAGAATGGCACTGGGATGAGGTGATGAAGCGTTTGCGTGACAGCGCGGGCAGGTCTGGGGATAAAAAGAAGACGTCTTCGACGATGAGCAGCTCGTTTCTTCACCAGTCCACCACCGCTTTAGGCTTTCTACCATCGTCTTCCCTCTCCGGAACCAACTCGCTCCAGTCACTCGCTCCTCGGGCAATTGCTTCCGGCCGCACACAGCAGAACTCTATTCGCTTTGCTTCCACATAAAGACAACAACAAGACTCCCTCGGAACAAGACTCCAAGCCACTCTCCACAAACTCCTCACATCAACCTTCAAAATGTTCACCCGCAACGCCTTCTTCCTCGCTCTCGCCGGCCTTGTCGCCGCCCAGACGCCTACTCCCGTAGCTGTCCCTCACAACGGCACCGTTGTTGTCGTCACCAAGGTCTACACGGCTTACACCACCGTCTGCCCCGGACCTACCCAGTTCGAGTTCAACGGCCACCAGTACTCCGTCTCCGAGGCCACCACCCTCACCATCACCGACTGCCCCTGCACCGTTGAGGAGACCAAGGGCCCTGCCGCTCCCACTGCCCAGTCCGGCTGGGGCTCCGGCGGCAGTGTTGCCAGCGGCGGAAGTTCCGAGGCAGAGCACCCCTCTGAGCAGCCCTACGTTGAGGGAGGCTCCTCCAGCGCCGGAGGTGGCCAGGGAGGTGTTTCCACCCCTGTTGCTATCGCTTCCGGCGCCAATGCCTTCCAGTTCAGCCTTGGTCTCGCCGCCGCTCTCACCTTCCTTGCCCTGTAGGCGGCCATTGGCCAGCCGGTCGGGGCTCCTCCAGCCTGTTCGATTGCCCATGTTTCACAGCTGGGGGCAAGACAGCATACGCAAGAGCAGCATTGCCCACTAGCCTTGCATCACCCGCCTAATAGACCGATGCATACACGGCCCTTTGCCGTGATGAGCGCACGCCATGAAATTTTTGATCGCCGCGGCGTCCTTGGGAATTAATATCCTTAATGTACGAGAAGAAGGCCAATCGCACCGATATGGACGAGGTAACCTTAGCCGAAGCCTTCCAACCCCTTGGTGTCTTGTATCACTGTGGGGGATGAGGGGTGTGGGAGAAGGGGGGAGGGCGAGGGGATCATCTGTCCGGAGGGGTTGGAGTTACTTTTTTTGCCAACTTGCTTTTTTTAATCTTGTAATAATCCTTTCCGCGGGAAGATCTGGGCGGGCAGGTTGCTTGGAGGATGATGTATGTCTATTTCGATCTTGTAGATTTGCATCAGGAGCCAAACAGAAAAGTCGAATTTCACTCTCAAAGACATGTCCTCAGATTATCTCGCTTGTGCAATGTCTGACATTATGTGATGGTTTGCCCGAAAAATGATTCTGCTCCGATAAAAATCATGCCATACGCAATGGGATCGCCTGTGCGGGAATGAAACATACAGATGTCTCACCTACCGAATAGTAATCATAAAATAAAAAACCGTACCAAGGCCCGCTACTCGAGCTCGACAGTTCTGACTCGTTTATCGCTGTGGGCTTCGAGCGGGGGCCGATACATGGTATTCTCGCCCGGAGCTGTGGTCCGGCTAGTCTCTGCACCCATCTTCTCGTACGAGCTTAGGTTGGAAAATCCGACATAGTCCTCGGGGCTACTGTCATCGTGATACACCGACCTGGAGTGTTTCGAATTTCTATCCACTGATGTCTGTCCCTGGAAATCTAGACCCCCGCTACCGGGTAATCCGTAATTTGATCCAGACATGCGGTGCTGCCATGTTTGCTGCTGCTCTTGGTCCTGTTGCTGGTGAGCCGGTGGTGTCAATAGGCCAGGGAGAAGACTTTGGTGGTTTACGTTGATGGGAGGGAGAAAGGGACCCCTTGAGGGCACACCCGAGCTTTCTGAACCCGGCGTGCCTGGCGACGGCGAGGGTATAATGGAGGGCGTGCCTGCAATGCTAGGGGGCATGCTCTGTCTCGACTGGTTGACAGACACAATGCCCGCTTTTTGGGCGAGGCGGTTGACTAGTGAGCCGTGTGCTTTTTTGAGCGTCTTCTTGACAAAGCCGATCATGAGGGAGTTGCATCTGAGATCGACATCCTCTCGCAAATAGAGACCAGTCATTGGCGCATTGATACCCAGCTCGACGGGCTCAGCAGGCTCACCCGGCAAGGAGCCGCCGATGGACCAGCGGTCTCGAATCTCTAGACCCATAGCGGCAAAGCAATGTGTTTGGAGACCCGACGGCAGGTCGTGGAAGGCGCACGTGTACGAGACCTTGCCCGAGACACCGGGCATATAGTCGATGCGGTCAGTCAGCGAGTACCAGATGCATCGGTGCTCCTCGGCGGCGGCGTGCGGGGGTGGCTCGATGCGGTGGCGCTCGATGATGAGCGGGTTGAGATCGATCATTTCAAGGTGGTCATGGAGAAAATCGGTTACGATCTCGCGCGTGATGCTGGCCGGCAGCGGAGTTATGTTGGTGAAGGTTGTTCTCCCCATCTTTTTGGTCAAGATGGAACGGCGATGCTCTAGCGTCAGGTGTTCGCGTTGAAGGGGATGATGATGCGAATCGAGGGCGCAGGCGAGAAGGCACAGGTAGAGCGCAGAGGGCTCGAAGAGGGGGGCTTGAGGAGGGAAATTCCGTGGTATTTGGGCTGCGGGCGAAGAGCAGCAATGCTAAACAAGCAACCAGTCGTATTGTTGTTGCGACAATCTAAGCCGCATGAGTGTTAAGCCAGCGCACTTGCGATTCTGGTCCTGACAGCATGTGAACCGGCGACGCCCCCAATTCACGAGCGGAAGGGTGGCTTATCGTGTCCGCCCTCGATGATTGAGAGAAGAGGACAGAATCCGGAAAGCGAATTGAAAAGGCGAAGGCGAGTTGATGAAATGCATTGTAAAACAGACCGAGATCCGCCTGTGAGCGGAATCCTGACAAATAAAAGCAAGGCCCTGCTCCCCCCAGCAGTCGTGTCCAGGGTAGAGGCTGCTGCTAGCTCGCTCCGCGTGAGATTTTAGTTGCTATTCTGGGCGGGTGAGACTCAGCCAAGCTTTCCCGCCCAGCCGTTAGGCCGCCAGAGAGCTGGCTGAGGCAGGCCCGCCGGGAGGGAGCGAAGCCGACCTGTGGCTGTGCAGACCCGCCACCCCGCGACGCTATTGCGTCAAGCCTGGAACGTCATTTGCCGCTCGCCACAGCATCTGCAGCAGCCGCAGGGTGACATTGCATTCCATTGCCTCCGGAAGCCCTGGATGCCCGTCACATTTTTTGCGCTGTGGCTGGCTGATACCGGATGTCTGTGTTTCCGAACGTGATATGTGGGTGTGCATGGCGCTTGCTCACTCGCTCTGACAAGATAGCGCAAGCAATAATAGGTATTGGAGAGTGCGTGTGCGTGCATTAGTATTATATACCCAAAAATTAGTATTCTGCATCCCGCGCGCGGGACGCTGATGTTTATATATCTACTTCTTATTCATACAGGGAGTCATTCCCATGTCGTGTTCGGACTGACTCCGCATGTCAGCCCTTCTATATATCATCGCTCGTCGTGTCAGATTACTGCAGACGCTTATATCTCCCTGCACCATCTTGCCAGCATGGTGCTTAGCTTCACCGCGGCTGGGATCTCTGATAGGTCCACATCGACCTTCCACATCTTGCCCTCCAACCCGCCATGGCCCAGTGAGCGGGCTCCTCCAATCCCTGCCGGCACGAGCAGCCCCAGTGAGATGAGGCGTTCCCAAGAAATGCCGGCGACCCCACGGCTCCAGACACGGACGCCACCGCCAATGGCGAGCATGCCTGACGTCGCTGATTGTACTCGCTGCCGACCCATAAGCGAGCTGTACTCGTCGTACGCCATTGCTAGGTTGACCGTGTCCGTGTGCGCCACAATATCCAAACGGGCTGCGGCAATAAGTAGCCCCAAATCGAGCTCTGACAAGGTCAACAGTAGATGCAGACGAGAGTCTGGAGGTGCGAGGGAGTCGGACTCTCCGTTGCAAGGGGGAATATTAAGCGTGACATCCTTTCCTGAGAGAGACGCGAGACCCATAATCCATTCAGTGAAGAATGCCGAAACGGATTTGGTTGAGTGGTAGTGGTACTGGAGCAAATCCTGGAATGCTCGCTCCTTGTACAGCGCCTGCGTTTCTTGTTAGAGCCGGGACAATTCGTATCAGATGCTGCAAACTTGCCTCGATTTTATGGCTCCAGTACTTTTGGAACTCATCGTATCCCTCCAGGCTTGTATCAATGCCTTCCTTCTCGGCATCCTCATCCTCGATCATCAAGCCTTGCTTACACGTTTGCCAGTAGTTCAGGTGTGTTCTTGGCTGGGAGAGATACACGTAGCGGTGGCTAAACCGACTCTTGACTCGCTTCTCAAGCATCTCTACTACATCTAATCGAGTTGTACAGCCAATCACAGCGATTGGGGCCTTTCTGGATTGCGCAATGTCGAACAAGTTGTACAAGAGCGTTTGCCGAGGGTGGGATGCAAACATATCGAATTCGTCGATAATGAAGACAATCGACTGTGATGTAACACCAATGTCTGCGCCCAAGATCTCGGACGGGTGTGACAGGAGAGCGAGCAGCGATGCCATGGTGTCTGCGTAGTTTGTCTATTCATTTTGGTTAGCAAATGTGAACGAGGACGTGCCAAACATGCACCCACCCTGTTCACAAGGTCATCTTCGACATTCATCTCCTTGCCGAGTTGCCGCCAAATCTCTTTCAGAGCAAGCTTGTCATCAGTGTGAATGAAACCATTGAGTCGCACCACATGGAAGTCGTTGAGATGGGCGGGTTTGAGTTCATCAATGATATTCTCCAAGAGCTATGAGGGTTGTTAGGCAGGGAGTTGTCATCGTTGGATTTGTTAGACTTACTGTTGTTTTCCCGCAACCCCTAGCACCAATTACCAGCATCGAGTTTCCTTCTCCAGCAACAACAGTTTGCTCTACAAGCTGATGAACCTTTTCGCGTGCCTCTTGCTGCCCAAAAATTTTGACCCTTCTTCGCCCCGTGCATCTATCGAGCAGAACTCTTTGCAATGACCGAACATGCAGATCGAGGTTCGGAATATCTGGTACCTCCACAGTCGCCGTCGCAGTAATGATGGGCTGTTCTGGTTCTCCTGCCTTCTTTGGTGTTTTGAGGACGTCTTCTTGCGCGCACGACTTGCAAAGCCAATCTCCCTCCGGGATATCTGGAACTTCGTAGCATTCCTGGTGAACGGCAAAATCGCAGTTGTCGCAGAGAATAATTTGGTTGGGCGCTTTCGAGTCGGGTTTCGAGCAGATTTCGCAAACAATCTCATCCACGACCGGCGCGGCAGGTTTCCGTCCCCGTGGCTTCTTTGGCAAATCCTCGAAGAAGACTTCGCCGTTGAGATCCTTGCCGGCGCCAAATGTCACGTTCTTCGGTCGGCCACGGCCTCGTTTCTTTGTTGGACTCAGGATTCCCTTGGGCATTGGCTTCTGAGCTGAAGGCGGCGCCAGTTCGTCGTTGGACTCGAGGCCTGTACCCGTCTGCTCCTTAATCGGGGACATTACGAGTGCATCGCTATTGTTTTCCTCATCTTCGATCTTTCGTTTTCGCGGCCTGCCTCTCGGTTTCTTCGGTGTAGGTGCTTTCGGTGGTCGGGCGGGAGCAGTCTTTTTCGGCAAGGGCACCTTGGGTGCCTCACCAGTATCCCATTTTGTACCTCTCAGAGCAGTCAGCTTGATGGCAGGGCGGAAAGCGCTGGCTGCTGCTGGCTGCGCCGGCGCTGCTGGTCGTGGTTGTGATTGGGGCGGATCTGGGTATTGTGACTGCGGCTCCTGGGCTTGGTTTTGGTGAATCGGAATGGCGTCTCCGTCGACATTATTGGAAGAATCCTTGGCTTTCTGTCCAAAGCCGAAGACGCCACCGAATGCTGAGGCGATGGCGTTGAGGGCCTTGGGGGTGGATGGCGATGCGATAGAGAAATCATCGAGACGGCGCTTCTTCATCGGCGATGGCGTAGGGGGGACATTCTCAATGCCAGAATGATCCCGTTTCAGGGAGTTGGGGGTGTCCTCGGGGTTCATGGCGATTTGTTGAATACTGACAGGCATGGCTGTCAGTTCACGGACATTAGCATCGCGTTGGGGTTTGCCGTAGATTTGGTTTGCTTCACGTCGCCACAGCCAGTCACTAACTTTCGATCGACGCAGCGTAGGAGCTTAGTGAGACGCGTTAGACGCGACGAGCTAAAAGGCACCGATAGCTGCATGAGCGTGGCTACGTGCATACAGATTGTGGCATCTATTTTTAGCGCTTTTTGTGTCGCGAGGTCACGAGACTTGTGCCGGATGCATGGGTGGGGATAGTTGTGCTTGGCGCCGCTCATTAACGTTGTGGTTATGATTAATCCTAAGTTTAAGCCAGCCCTGTGAGCGCCATCAACGAACTATTGTTTCGTGGTGTTGCTCATCGGAGACGGATACCCGTATTGGGAATGATTTTTCGACCGCGGCGACGGCAACACGGACGGGATACGCCACGTCAAGGAGCCGTGACGGGGCCCATGGCCTTGTGTGTTGTCGAGGCGCCGCCAGGTCGGTCTACAAACCTCTTCTCAGCCATGCTCAGCCGGTGCCGTGTATCCGCGTAACTGCGGTCAGCAGGGTTTGCTGGTGTGGGAAGCGCTATGAGGCGCCAGATGGAAAAAATAAATAAAGGAATGAAGAATAATACCAGGTTGGGTTAGATAGCCGCGCTTTCAACGTAGCCCACAACCCACATATTTGGGACTTTGGTGGCAGCCCTGGCTGCAGAACGCATCGGTACTTGAACTGGCTGGTTTCAGCTCATTAGACCAAGGACCAAGTCATCCAGCCTTGTGGGCCGCTGCGTTTTTAGCGACATCTCACCAGCATGACTCTAGACCCAAACGTCGAGACGAATCATACCCTCTCCTCTCGCGAGCTGTAACGAGGGGGCCGCTCCTGGCCTGGGACTGCCCTTGAACACTGCTCTCCTCACGTCAGAGAGAAAAAAAAATGCCACAAAATTTGCACTCATCTTGGGAGGGTCGGAGTTGGGACCCGCTTTGGCACAAGCTAACTCATCGCACTGGGTTCATCACACTGGGTTCCATCATGGCCGGCACCACCAAGGCTAAAGCTGGGCTTCTTGCTAGACTAGCCTAACGGCAATCGTCTCCGGCCCCCAACGGCGCCGTCTTGACAAGCGAGGTCGATCCCTGGCTGATCCTAGCTAGGGATCCATTGGGGCGTGCTGTTGTTACTCACGAGTCAATGCCCTTCTCCATGAATCGGGCAGTGGGAAGTGGAACGCTCTCAAGTTATAAACATGGCCCATTTCCTTGGGATTCAACATAGTATCCTCGTGTCTCACTCGTGTATTCTGTCGTGAAAGACCTTCTGGTCAGTTCCTCCAGCCAAAATGGCCAACACCGAAGAAACCCCCAAGACGTCCGAAGATAGCTCGGCGCAGAAGAAGCTGCAACTCTTCAAGAGCCCAGTCCTTGTCACGGAGCGAACTGATTCTCTGCCCCTCGTGAGCAGAGGTGAAGGAGCCGATCCGGATCTCAGTCTATTCGGTGACCGTTTCGCCAGCGATACGCCCCAGTTCCAGAAGGTGAGATTCGAGCGAACGTCGGGATTTATGCCCATTTCTATCAGAATGCTGATGCTCGCCACCAGCACGAGGATGCCAGTCTGCTCGAGCTTTTCTTCGATCTCCTTTTCGCCGCCAATTACACCGTCTTCTCCCAGACGCAGGGAGTCAACAGCCATGACCGCTTCAAGGCATATGTTGGTTATTTCAGGTACGCTTACAGCCATGCCGCCACCACCATGACACCCCCTCGGCTCACCTTTTGCGAACAGCGTTCTGTGGATTACGTGGTTGTTGGTCAGCTTGTACGATGTCCGATTCGTCACGGACAGCATTTTCGGTATGGAAAATACAGCTAGCTCGATTGGATATTCCCTAACCAGTGTGTAGAACGTCTGGCTCGAGCCGTGCACCTTGGTATCATGATTGGCTTTGCTGTTGTTGCTCCCAACTTTAAACCCGCTGACCAAAACGCGCAGACCATGAGAACAATGTGTAAGTGAAAGCTCACACGCGCTACTCTGTATTACAATGTCAACGCTAACGTCTGGGTCAGCTCTTATTCTCTGCGTCTCACGGTTTTGTTTGGCGGTCGAGTACTCCAGCATCTTTTGGCACATTCGACAATACAAGAAGCCCAGACTACCAATGCTGCTTCAAATAGGAATGAATTTTGTGGCCTCCATGATTTATCTTGGCATCGCCTTCAGGTTCAGGGAGGGAAACAGCCGTGTGTATTTTGTTTGGTATATCGTCTCAGCTCTCGAGGTAGTCCTCACATTCTCCTTTGCTGCCATCTTCGATGTGCTCAGCTTCTCGGGCACGCACTTGATGAAGCGCATGAGTACCATGACGGTGCTGTTCTTGGGTGACGGAGTCGTCATTGTGGCTCAGAGCATTGTGACTATTGTAAAGAGCCCAGACTCTTGGGGTAAGCCACACTTGCATGATGACTAGTGGCTATGAAGGCTAACGAGCAACTAGATTCTCAAACAATCGGAATCGTTACCGCTGCTGCTGCAACAATCTACTGCGTCTTTCTGACTTATTTTGATTGGATGAAGACCTCCTACCTCCCAACCTTCCGCCAGCAGCTTTGGACCATTCTGCACTTCCCCTTCCACATTGCTATGGTGTTGTTCATGCAGGGCTTCACCCAGTTTGTCATCTGGTCCAAGATCCTGGATGCATTCAAGCATCTCTCTTTGAGTTCCGTCTTCGATGACCCCACGAAACTTGCCGAGTCTACCAGCATAGATGTGAACAACAACTTGGTTGACCTTGTCAACAATTTCACGAAGGACTACCCACCAAAGTATTCTTCAACCTGGGATGCTATTGATTGGGCTCTCGGAAACATCTCTACCATGCCCGATGACTTTTGGCCTCACCTATCTGACTATCTTTGGGATGAAACCGGTACTGTTAAAATAAACGAGACGGAGTTCAATAGCTTCTACGATTGGTTTTATCAATTGAGTATCTCGATGGAGAATGCCTTGTTGGAGACCTATGGTATCGACCTTGTGGAAGAAATCACCGATGCGAACAAGACAATTTCCTCAACAGCACTTGAGCAAACCGTCAACAATAGAATGTGGGGTCGGCTCGACCTTGTGGTTAGTAACCTTCTCAACTCCAGTGTTCGCTATCATGCTAAAATAATCTGCAGTTTGAATATGCCTACATTGCTGCTGGAGTCACTCTCATCCTCATGGCCGTCCTAACCATCGTTTCTCGAACTAAACCATGGGGAAGGTGGAGCCTCATTCGCACAGCTCTCTTCATTGGACTCGGTATTGCGATGACTTTAATCTCACTCCTCGCTCTGAATACCACAAGAGCCAATAACTATAAGCAGAGTCCTATGTTATTGCCTACCATTTGCATCGTTTGGTTCATTGTCCTGATTCTTACTCATATTCGGGATCCACCTCCGTTGTTCTTCAAGCGCAGGCAGTCTTTCTTTATCAAGTCCAAGCAAACCTACGACTCTGTTAACCGACTCGATGGCTCTGAGGAAAACAAAGAGTCGAAAGGCTTGACAGCTCAAGCGTAAGCGTATAGGTTGCCGACTCAAGGTCGTGAGAAAATGGAGCAAGGAAACTGCCTTACGACAGTCGCGAATGATTGAAATATACCCGTCTGAGTTATAAGAAGCGAAAAAATGATCCATGTGAATCTATTTATGCAACGAAACTGATATTCAAGTGGTGTTGAAGAGAATGAAGCAAAATACAACCCACTCCAAAGTCCTCGTCCGAGTTAATATTGTGCCTATCCGTGATACTACCGCAAGGAACGACACCATTTTAGGCTAGGATTAATTTCTTTCGTCCGTGATAAACGCAAACCCCAGAACCTCCAGAAGTTTGTTTTTCATTCGCAGGACACAAGAAGCTGTTCGCCAGGTGTTCTGGAACTTGGAACTCGAAGCTCACTCCCGATTTGCGACGGGCTTGGCTTGCGGGATTTTGTGGTAGCTGATACCGCCATTCACTTTGCTTAGGTGCTGAGATTCGGCGATGTTCGATATGGCGAGAACTGGCCGTTGAGAGAGGCATGACTGGGGATTGCGCGATACCATCCGGGCTGGGCAGTGTTGAAAGCAAGGACCCGCTATGTCGACTGTCTACCATGTACTCGCCAACCGGTGGAGTTTTGACACGAGTTGCTTCCTTGACCCAATGTCAACTGCTTTCCTGGAGGAAAACTATACTTGTTGATGAGAGGGGGAGTACGAAGACTTACACCTCCTGGATATTGAGTATTTGCAAAATCTGCATCAGCTGTGGTCGCAGTTAGTCTTGTAATTCCTAAGATGCACAGAGCGACTCAAATATACAAGGAGGAGATCGGTGAGACATCAGTGTTGCCGGCGGCGTCAACCCTTTGAGAATGTCCAACATAGGATTGGCAACACTGCTGGACGACTCTGTTGACTCCTTGCGGTGCCAAAAAGATTTACCGAAGAGTATGCGTTTCAGTTTTCCTTTGTCGGACTCGTCCTTGTGCCAAGTTCCAACCTTAGCCGCTTGATGCGCGTCAATGTTGTTTCCAGGTTTATTCTGCGCCATTGCCATGCTCTCATGTTCGGGTATTGGAGGTTCAATGTGAGCCTAGTGTTTATTAGAAATTTCTTACCAAAGAACGAACTCGTAAAGCTTGCTTCCTTATATTTTTTGAGCCTAAGTTTATGCCTTAATCCTCTCCTGGCTTTTCCAAGACTTTCTTTTTCAGGCGGGGCTATTGTTGAGCTTGCTTCACTTGAAGGAAGTTGAACCAGGCTTGATGGAGCCACCGAAACTCTTTTCGAAAACACGTTGAGGGATATTGACTTAGGACCCAATAATTCCGATCCAGCACTCGTGGAAGGTTGCTGCAACGATAGGACGTGGGCGGACTCGGAAATGTAAGGGCTGGAAGGGATTTGTTGTTGCTCATGGACTTTTGGGAGGGCGTCAGTGCTAGGAAACGATGTGCTTGGCGATACAAATGGTAATTCGCGCGCTTCTGACTCGCTGGCTGATTTGTTGGAACAGGTGCGCCATCTCCAAAATCGGCTACTAGAGTTGCTCTTGCGCTGGGCAAAGAGTTGCCGCTCTGCCCAGTATCCCTGTGGAAACCAGACCTACTCGAATCCATCACGAGCGGGCCGCGGCGGATCGATACCGAAATTTGACGGCCTGACTCTTGTTGCTTGGGGAATCGGAGGAGAGTCGTCTGAATCACCATCTCTCCCCAGGTTTCGTGCAGCTGTATTACGATAGGGGGTGCTGCTAAATCTAGGCGTGGTAGCGTATGTCCGGGCGATAGGAGGCGTCAAAGATCGATGAGAGAGATTAAAATAGCTGTAGCTAATGAGTATTGGAACATTGATTGTATTTTGGGGAGTGTTACTTGATGTCAGTTGGATCTGCAGCAAAGGATATATCTGAAAAGGACCTTGCCCTCCTAGACATGATGCCTATCTAGACCTACCATGAGCTTCAGCGCCCACAAGGAAAGTTAGGTTGATCAAAGGTGCAAAGGGGATGATAATCCGTGAGTGAAAAGAAGTCGTGATTAGTTGGACGTGCTGGGTGGAAATGATATGTCTAGTGCGGGGGCTCCAAGGGAATCAGGGCATGTATTGGGAAGGCAAGAGGCCCGTCAACAATTGTGGCTCAATTACAAGCAGGCACGTCTTCAAGCCGGATAGGGAAACCTCGATAGCTATCTTTTCAATGTATATGCTTCAAATTTTGATCAACTTTTAAATAACCCTCCTAAATCATGGTATCGAATTGAATTTGCCCCATTGCCAACGGAGCATTCTATATATGGACTCAAGTCGAACGGGTCTCAAATAACCAGCCAGTGCGCCAACGCCATCTGTGTCCTTATTCATTAAACCGATTTCGCCCGGATACATTGATCAGTCCTCACGAGTCAATGACCATGGTATCATCGCCGTCCAGAGCGGGCCCCTGGGGCTCCAAAGGCACACCACGACCTCGTCCAGCCAAAAGTTCCCTCCTCACCTCTGGACCAATGGCTGAGTGGCCGTGGGTCAAGAGAAGATCCAACAGAGCCTCTCGCTGGTCCTCAGTAATATCTCCCTTGTAGCGTTGAGCAAATGCCAAAAGACTCTGGTGCCAGATGACAGGGAGCTTGACCTTGACGTCGCCATCGCCGGAAATAGCCATGGCATCGCCATGCTGCACTGAGGCCGGGTCTTCGTTACGGAATCGGAGGAAGTGGAAAACAAGGGCGTCAATGACCTGGAAGGGCAAAGCATACTTCTTCTCGAGGAGTGCCTTGATAAAAATGTTGGTCGCACCGCCGCCCTCAGTACCCTGGGAAGCCTCCTGAGCAGCAATGTCGCAGAGTCCCTTTAGGGCAGCAGCCGAGTGCAAAACGGGAATGGATATCCTGACAAGAGCGGCTGATACAATATGGGCTTCGCGCAGAGTGCAGGTTCCGCTACCGACAAGAGGGAAGAGGAATCCCTTAAAGAAAGCAGCGGGCTTATAAAGACCCTTCTTCAGGCAGTTGAATAAGTGCACGTTGAGCTTCTTGTTCTCGTAAATGTCCTCGCGGACTCGGTCGAGGATGACCATCTCGAGGAATCGCTGGACCACGTGCGGCTTGCTGGAGACGAAAATTCTTGTGGCCTGGTAGCATGCATTGGGGGACCAGCTCTCTGGCTTAGTAACTTCGAGAATGTCCTCCCAGTGGGGGATGGTAGGGAGAATCTTGAAGGGTTTGGGCAAGGGGCCTGACTTGTATCGGGAGAGGATTTGTCCAACTCTGTACTCTGTTAGATCACGGCCACTCGAGTTGAAGGATCAATCTCACTTGGTGTACACTTCGATAACCTTGGGGGGGAGCTCATAGTCATCATCGGGAGCAGCCATGGGTTCTCCTCTCATCCCAGCAGCTTCGTGAGCAGCAATTTTCTCCAAAATCAAATCCGCGAGGTTGACGGATTCGCCTTCTGGCGCGCCTGAGGGTTTGAGGTCCCATCCGTGCTTGAGGAGGTCATCTTCCTCGTCGGGCATAAATTTCTTGTAGGTCTCGAGATCATTGGGGTCAACCTCAATCTCTTCGACCTCTTCTTCCTCTTCGCCCCAAGCCTCGTCATCGTCGTAGATTGGGTTCTCATCCGCCTCGTCGTCGAATCGCGAGTCGTAACCAAAGTTGTCAATGGTTTGCTTAGGGACGGCGCGCTCTCCAGATTCCTCCTCGGCCAGCTCTCGACCTATCCGTAGAATGGTTCTGGAAGCCCGGGCATCGACAAAGTTTTCCTCGTCCTTGTCGCCAGCTTTCGACTTTCTCTTGGAGGGCTTGTTGCGGAGGACTCCGGTCGCCACGATATCATCCTCAAGGGGATTGTGGCGTCGGGACGACCGCCCAGAGGTTGGAGTGGTGGCTTTGGGCATTTTGGGCTTATTGTCAATGTAAGGATGCACACAATGTGGGTGGTGATAGAATCATGGTAGATTTTCAAAATTTGTGCTTATCGATAAGCCACCCCTCTTCCCACATGGTTAGTGCGCCCGTCAAAATAAAAAAAATCTGGCTGACCGCCCTGGCCACTGTACCGCCTTTTTTCCGAATCAAACATGTCTAGGCTGGATCGTCCCATTTGAGCGGTCCTGTTTAAAAGTGGGATAATTTTTTTTGGAACAGGCTTGTACCTCTGAAGTCAAGAGAAGATGTGCACAAATGTCTCAACAATATTGTATAACATCTCCATGCTTTTTGAAAATTCCAATTTTCCTCCTAATATCAGCGCATGTATTGAAAATACAAACGCACTCGGAAGGCGAGCTTTTGGGCTACAATTGAGAGCAGAGCATCGTGCTTGATGGTTTTTCGGTTTCCCCCGTGAGCAGCATTATGGACGCAGATTTTTGCGTGTAAATACAGCCATTGCCAGTTTTGGGACAATTGGCCAAGCAGTCCAGGGTAAACAAAATTTATGTAACAAATAAAACATGTGTTCCATGACATTGAAACCATTATTAATTCGCCACATCAGAATCACTTATACACTAGCTTGCTCCATTTGTTCGATGGCTATCCATCAACGTCTTCAGCGCAAATTTGCCCCGCCACCATGATGCCCAAAAAATACAGGGCATAGGGTGGGTCTTCGCTGAGGGAGTCACTCGGCGACCCAATCCCCTCCAAAGGATGCTGAGCCTGCTGAAGCAGCGATGACTTCAGGCGGGGACCCCACTATCGAAATGCCCCTCCATCGTCATCTTCAAAATTCTTTCCATTGTGTCGCTTGCATCACAACCACCTCCCAGGACCGTGATACACACAGAAAAAGATGCCGACCGAACTAGAAGAGGTATGCGACCCTGATGAGATGCTGATTTGACACACTTGCTGACTAGGGCGTCGGTGCAGCTCGTGGGCTTCATTGCTCATCCTCAGCCCCAGATTCGACAGGTCGCAATCGTGAATTGTGTGCCTTATTCAACAACCGACCCAGCTCTCTTCAAGGCGGACAACCTCCAGCCAATCAAGAACTTGAAACTTCTAACAAAGGACCATCCAGTAAGGCACCGCGTAGAAGCCGAGACATACGCCTGAGCTCATGAGATTCTAGGGCGTTTCTGAACATGCTATAAACATCTTGGTCAACCTTTCTGGAGACCAGGAAGTCCTCGAGAATTTGGCAACCGACGAAAAGTTTTTGGACACCGTGTTCGCCCGCATAGTTGTAAGTGTTGGACGCCTTTCTGAGAATATAGGCTTGAGCTGATTTGAGCAAAGCACCCCAAGGAGCCCAGCGCAAACCTACTGTCAATGCTGCTGGCCAATCTGACCAAGTGGGATGGCATGAAAGATATCATCAAGAGGAAGCAAACTGCGCCAGAACAACTGGCCTCAGATGACAGCGTATTGAACCAACTTATGGATCTCTTTGTCAAGGGCCAGGATGGAGCCTACAACGAGAAAGCTGACTACGACTACCTCGCCTATGTTTTTGCCGACCTTTCCAAACACACCGAAGTCCGAAAATACTTCCTTGAGACGCAAAAGTACGATGAGGTTATTCCCCTTACCAAGATTAGGGTCTTTACCGAGCACAAATCCGATATCCGCCGCCGAGGTGTTGCTAGTACTATCAAGAACGTCGCCTTTGACACTGCAGCTCACCCATCCCTGATTGCCGAGGAAGAAATCAATATCCTTCCTTACGTTCTCCTCCCAATTATGGGAAGCGAGGAGTACGACGACGATGACAGCATGGACATGCTTCCAGACCTGCAGCTACTACCGCCTGACAAAAAGCGTGATCCAGACAACAGCATCGTGCAAACGCACGTTGAGACTCTAACACTGTTGACGACGACGCGCCCGTGCCGTGAATACCTGCGTAAGATCAATGTGTACGCCATCATCCGAGAGACTCATAGCCGTGTCAACGATGAGAGTGTGCAGGAGGCGTGCGACCGACTGGTCCAGGTGGTGGCGCGTGACGAGGCCGATGAGACCGAGGAGGCCAAGAAGGATCCAGAAAGCCGGGCAGAGGAACTGGAAGATGACGAGGATCAGCTTGTCGAGGTTTAAGATGCGCTGAACCACAATCTGGATTGGATTGGCTCCCTTTTGGGATTTTGAAAAGAGAAGACGAGAGTGAAGGTTGCGGTTAGAAGGATAAGAGTGAGTGAACATAAGAAGGGAGGGACATGAAATCTGGGGCGAGGGTGATACATAAGGCAAGGGCGGCACATTGAGGCATTGGGGAAAAAAGTTAAGGCACATAAACCGCTACATTTAAAATCTGAACTATCTTGTCTAAGGACCGAATACCATCATTAAATCCGTTCAATTACTTCGTTAGAATCGAAACATGGCCGCCATACTATCCTGGACGAGGATCGAATCATCAAACATCCGCCAATCATGAAAACCATAATCACATAAGATCCGCCAACGCCGTGTTTCTTACACTAGTCTTCTTCATTGCTCTTTATCCATATCCTCGTCATGCTCTTTGAATATGCTCTTTCGGAGCGGGCTTATGGTGGGCTTTGCTGACAGGTAGTCTGGGGAAGAAGTGTCTTCGCCGGCGGTGGGAGGGGATACCGGAGTCGGAGATCCCGGCGCGGGGGAGACATCGGTGCTCTTTTCCTTCGGAGCGAGCGCGGGGATGTCGCCAGACTCGCTCCTCGGGCTCACGGGGACGATGGCAGAGAGGCGTCGGAGGTTGGCGGCGTCAGTGTCCGAGACACCGGACACGTCAGATGCCACCCTCGCCGATGTGTCGTCTCCAACCGGGTTGACAACACCGCTGCTCGGAACCCCGGAAGGACGAGAGATGGAACTGGCTTGGTCTTGACCCGTAGTGAAGGAGCTGTAAGACGGGTCTGTTGGGGAGCGCGTCTTGGTGTCAGCAAAGTGGGTGTGTTTCTGAATGATTTCCATGGGAGTGAGGCCCGTATCATGGAGCTCCACCGGAGCCGACGTGTCTGTCATTGTTAGCGCCAAGAAAATAATTTGGGAATCTAGGAATCGTAACTTACCAGCAAGCTCAGCAACCTGAGTATCAGCCATTTCAGCAGGAGGACCTGGAGGTGCGTTGTTCGAAGGTGTTGTTCCGACGGTTCGAGCAATCTCCATATCCGGGCTGATAGGTGTGTCATCAGATGTTGTCACCGTCGGTGCCTTTTCGGTCTGCTGGCCTCGCATCCAGGACCTGATGCGCGAGCGGGTGTCCTCGGTGCCATAGTCGGATTGGTTTCGGAGGACCTTGCGACGGCGCCAGAGAAAGAAAACGACCAAGGCGCCCGATACGAACACAAGCCCAAGAACAACTCCCAGAACAGGCGCCACCCACTTTGGGAGACTAGAGCCCCCGCCGCCACCACCGCCGTTGTCCGTATCAGTGTTGTTGGGTGAACCGGTCGAGGATGCTTCGGTGGCATAAGGGTAGTATGTAGAAATTTTACTGGTGTAGGTCGTCTCAAAGACTTGGGCGAGCGCTGACGTAGCCCAGCCTGACGGCAGAGGAGTTGTGGCTGTCGCGCCGCCAGTAGAATCACCTCCAATTTTGGACAGGATTTTGGAGTTGACACCATAGTCCGCGTGCTTAGCTGGGTCATAAGAATTCATCCATTCGCCGCTTGAGAGGTTGAACATGACCACTGGACCGTCCTGAAGACAAGTGATGGCACTTCCAGCAAGCGGGGTGTATCCGCCCAGGATCATCATTTGGTCGGGGTAAGGCGTGAAGCATTTGTGGCCAGCACGAGCATGCAGACTCTTGCCCGCATTGATCCTGGTCCAAGTGAAGGACGGAAGGGAGAGAACCCAAACTTCATCACTGTATGCCTCTGTAACGTGAATACCGTCCATACCTCCGTAGTAGAAGATGTTGAAGCTCGAACGATCGGATGCGGGGGCGACAACAGCGCATCCTCGGGCGCGGGTCTTGGGGCCATCTTCTGTCGGCTGTTGGTACCATTTTTTGTTGGCAATGTCGTAGATATCAATGGTACTCATAAAGGCAGGGCTTTCTGCCTCCTGAGAGCGCGTTAGCATGCTTAAATTTGATGCGATGATGCCCACACGGATAACTTACACTCGCATTTTCGTTCGGGGACATATTGATGCCACTCGCCCAGTATGGATAAGTAGCCCCTCCCAGGACAACGAGGATACCTTCTTTGCCAATGGGAACCCATACAACTTCAGCATTCGAGCGACCGGGGACAGACTTTGGGAGTGTCCTGTTGGTCCAGGTTTCACTTAGCTGCACGCTCATATCTAATTCGATGAAGCTGCTGGACACATCGGTAGCCGTTGTTGTATCATTTTCAGCATTGCTGTAGATGGTACCATGGCTGTCTGATTGCAAACCGGAGAAGTACCAAGCCTTATTCTCAGATGGGGCATTGACGGTGGCACCGTAGGCAATATAGCGAGTGACGTTGTCCGATAATACACCATCGATGAAGCCTGGATTCCAACTGGGCTTGTCGACGCCGTATTGATAGGCTTGGTAAGCAAGGACCTCGTCGCTGGCAGGATCTTGATAGAGCTGGGTATTCTCTATAAGAACGCCACCATAGAGGAAGAACTCGTCATTATTTGCGAGCATGCCGCCGTCGACATAGTTTGGAGCGGCGCCGTTGCTGTTTCCCTTTCCTCCTCGAGACTTGGACATGGCATCCTTGAGGAGGATGGCGGTGACATTAGTGGTCGAGTCAAATGGCGTGCTGAGGTTATAGTTCAGGATAATTCCTTCGTTATTTCCTATTGACTGTTAGACGAAGCATGGGGGCTGGATGGAAGCACCAACGTACCATTGTCGGCGACTGCGCCTGTTGTGCCATCCTTCAGTCGGGGCAACCAGTTGATGTTACCGCCATCGAGATAGATCATGTCCTGAATGATGGCGGCTACGACGAGTCAGCGACATGATTTAGTGTTATGACGTCTCAATTACCTCTTGGCTGTTCCCAGGTACATATTTCTGTGCTGATCTGGTTCTCTACCCAGCCGGAAAACTGGGCTTTGGCGGTGCCAGCGGCCACAGACAGCAAGGCCCACGCGCTCAAACGAACCATGGTGGCTCGTTGGGCAAAAAGCCAGATGGATTGGCAGCTTTTTGGCAGCCACAGAGAGCAAACGGAACGGAATGAAACGAAACGTCAGTGGGAAATTAGATGCAGGGAGATGCTAGTAAACCATGATAATGGTAAACCCAATGGTCTGAAGGGTTGGTTGCACGGATTCTGTCAGCAAAGACGAGGGAGCAACAAACGGCAGCGCTGGTGGGTTTGCCGAGGGCAACGAAGTCGGCTGCAGTGAGATATGTCTCCTTCGGGAAGGTATCTGACAGACAGACAAGGTAAATGGATCCAAGACGGATGTAGCGCTGGATCGAACCTCAAGCGGCTCAGCTGTCCGGCGGGCCAGTTCAATGTGGAAATGAAATGGGTGAGTGGTATTAGACGGTCAGTCAAGAATCAGAGTCAGCATTGACGACCGAACCCCCGCAACGAGCCGCAAATGAGAAGCAAGACACGATTATGAGGGGGATAGTAGGGAAAAAAAAACTGGGCTGGCCCAGGCAAACTTTGAGACCTGGGGATTTGCCACAAAGAAGCCGGGGACGGAGGAACTTGTAGGGCTGAGTGATCAGCTGTTTGCTTCCGAAGTGAGAAACATCCTGGTGGTTGCTTGGTGCTGGGTGCTTGTGCTGGGGGGCCTTGCACCGCCCAGTCTCCCAGGACGCTACTTTTGGCAACCGAATGCGCAGCATGTGGTGGCATAGGCGATTGGCTACTGGGGCTCCATGGCTGGGCTCGACCCAGAATTAGGCGTGGGCGGAAAGAGTTCTACGCGAATAGTCGGGACCCTGCCCGTCCCTCAGCCGCAAATGGCCAGCAACTGTAACGCAGTGATGGGGCAAGCCCGGCAAGTGGTGGTGGTGGGCGAGCGTGTGCTGTGTGGTGCCATGAAGACGACCTCGACGGCACAATGAATGGGCTGCCCCCAAATCACCGTCGGATAACCATCGCTCTCGCGGATACGAAAGAGTGCTGACATCAGATATTCCGACGCCTGGATATGGCGAGACGGTGTCACCGCTGTGTCAAACTCGGCTGCCTCGATGACGATCAGAAGCAGGTCCCAGAGCTGCTGTCATAGCGGGCCTGAGAGGTGGTCGGGGGCATAGATGCAACAAAGGAAGGCAAAGATTTCACATGGAATGTCCCTGAATAATGATGAGGAATTGTGTTGTTGGGCGGAGCCTGCGCGGCCCATTAGCAGCTGGTGGCGGCGGAGAGAGGTTCGACCAACAGCCCGCAGTCGCTAAGCATGGGCAACGATGTCTTAATTCCTTGCAGTCGGACCGCCACTACTTGGTCTGGGCGCGTTGGTGGGCGAGTTTATCTGTGTGAATCGAGCACCCAGTCTAGCCTCGCCGACCGGCGTTATGGTGACCCCCGGCAAAAACGACCAAAAAAAAAAAAAAAAGTGAGCTCAAAACGGTGAGAGTTAACTGTTTAATCATGTTGATCCAGGGAGAGCGAAATTACTTGCACTAAATGCTCACAAGGCTAACTGACCGAGGAATGAACACTCCCCAAAAGGTCAACTGACAAGCGAACTTTTGAGCAGGCAGTGGGCTGAAGGAATAAACAAAAGACTGGCAGGCCGGGGCATTGACTAGGATAGTGGTCGATCTCACCATCCCTGGTGTACAACGAGCAGGGCCCCTCTTTTGTGCAAATCCGCGTTGGTCCCGATTTAGATCCCAGGCGACCCTCCAGAACATGTGGCTGTCAAATGGGCACTCGTCGTGGTCTGCAGGGATGAGGGATCAGCGCCTTGGAGGGTGAGCTGGCCGTTTGTTTCGCTGCGCAACGGACGACGCTCCGACCGTCGCCATCGACAACGACGTGATGGATGGCCGCCACGAAATGCAAAATAATCATGTACGGCACGATAAAGGGAAGAAAAAAAGACAAAAGTCGCGCACACCGGCCGCCATGGCTTGACGGATGAAGCAAGGGATACATGACAGAACAATGACCGCAGATCGGTGGGGACGGTGAGAAAGAATAGATGAATAGGCGCAGAGGAGTCTGGAAAGCACAAAGAGCCAAACGAGCCTAAACCATGTCTGTGTCAGTATAGTGCCCAGAAGGTCTTGGGGCGCGTGAACCTCGATCAAAGGATCCATCCACTGAGGGGAAGGCGGGCAGGCAGAAAAAAAAAGAGGGCTGGCCAGAGCTCCGCACCTGGGCGGACCGTGAACGTTGTGCTGTTAGTGTGCTAATGCCCGCCGACGGCACACCACGTTGTCTTGCAAGCTTAGGGCTTAGAGGGAGCAGGCGGGACAGGGGTACCCTGGCACACCCCGCTCCTGCAAGGCTGGGCTGAGGTCGATTTTGCGATACTGCAGAGAGCCCCACCACTGAAGTGCTCTGAAACCGCCCGGGGGTGGATGGCCTTGGGGGCGAAGCTGGAACAAGTTATGGCCAATCAGGGAGCTTGAAAGCTGCCCGCTGGCCGAGCTGGGTCGCTGGCACGCCAACCCACACCTCGGGTACAGTATGCCCTCATCGCGCTTTCTCCAACAAGCCTTCGCGCGCAGGGGAACTCCCGTCTCGCTTGCCCACCGCCACTGCTGTCTCTACAGACCAGCCTCAGCCAGTCTGCATGTCGTCTCCGCTTCCGCTTCCGCTTCCACATCCTTGGCTCCAGATGTTTCTCTTCAATGTTATTGTCGTCATTTCCGCCATTCAGGTCGGTTTCCCCGCTCCTCGGGGTCGGCGGATTCTGGGTTTCGGAGTCTGAGGGCCAGCCTGATTTCTGCGGCTTATCCCCCGCTTGCGTGTGCTTGCGAATAACTCCGCCTCTCATTGGGCTGCTGAACGCCTCGCGGCTCAAACACGAGCATCTTGGCAGCTGTCCGGCGCCGAGGAGAGCTAACCCGTGCCGCCACCGCACCCGATGACTGATCAGAAACTCGGGAGAGATGTGCAGAGATGGTTGCTCACAAGTCGCAGACCTCGAGGGCCTCACAGCCTGGGCTTTGACTCAAGACTCCATCCCTGCCCCATGTCACCGTTGTCGCTTGACTGGACCATTCCGAGCCTAATGGCTTACAGCTGGCTAGGATGGCCACCGAACGTTTCCCAATCAACATGATGTCCCGGTGCATGTCAGATCGACCCGGGTTCACAGCCCCGCTGGGCACAAAAGCCAAACCGGGGGGGGCCTGGACGTCCTCGCTCCCAAGCACCAGCAGCCCTGGACCGGCGCGATGGTGGCCTGGACACCACCCACTGCGCCATACCGCTCCGTACCTCCCGCCCTCCGGGAGCTGGCTCCGGTACCTCTCTCAAGTTTCCCGTATCAACTCATATACCCGCCATTCCATTAGCACACCCTCACGGCGCCCATCGACAGGCACATGCGGGTCTTGGCTGCCTTCTGCCCAAAGAGAGTCGTGTTTCTCTCTCCGAGACCACCCTCTGCTTCGTGCAGCTTTCTCCATTTGGACGTCTTCGTATGTGCCTACAGCGCTAGCTCGCCGTCCCGTCAGTTCTACCCATACCCCTGGTAGTGTGTCTGCATGTGCTCCAGGTGCATTGTATGTAGCTCGTGCTGTGAGATGGTCGTGATGAAGGTATCCACCAAAAAGCACATTATGGATGCCATTTAGCCTCGTGCTGCCCTCCTCGCCCTGGTCCATAACCCTTGAGATATCACCAATAACTACCCTCGTCCCCTCTCCAGCAGCCCGTCTCCGCCCGCTTCTTACCTACATCCTTTAAGGGCTTATTACTCGGGCCTCCCCTGTCCATCTCCATCCTTCGTCGTCCCGTTGTCATCAGTCAAGACTTTGGTAAACGCCATCAGCACCACGTTGTCCCTGGCCCACGTACCTGCCTAAGTCCTAGTCACACCCCTAGTCCCGCCTAGTGGCTTAGGGAGAAGACAATTGGCGCATCGATCGAGACCTGCTAAGTGGCGCCAGTCACTTGTGGTCGGTAGTTCGTAGGGCTCCCCCAGCTCAGCCACCCGGCTCTCCCCAGGCTAGCCTACCCGTCCTTCGTACATATGCTCGTCTAGGTACGCTGCCTGGTTTCCTTCTCTGCTCCTCCAGACGTCCTTTCTAACACCAAAAAAGAAGAAGGGGAAGCTCTTTCTCTCACCTTCGCTTGTTCCCTTCACCCAAGCCTCGGCGCAGTTGTCCTATCCATTCGCTGTGTGTCCTGCGACACCGGACAACCATGCGCTTCCTGGCCCCTCTATGCATCCTCGGTGCCCTAGCTGCCCAGGGCGGCTCTGCGCACAGGAACCCCAACTTGCCTCAAATTAAAGCCAGAGGATATGAATATGGTCAACCAACCCCTCTTCCATCGGGCACTTCATCAGTTCCCCCGGAGGTTCAGGATTACCCTGTCGATACCTCGACAGAGTTTGTCACAGACATAACAACCGTCACCGACTGTCCTTGTGATGATGATTCTTCGACTTACACTGAACCCCCAAGCACACCCTCCAGTGATATTTATGTCGGTCGTCCTGGACCTAGCCCGTCTTCCAGCGACGTTTATGTTGTTACACCAATCGACGAGTCTACTCCCCCACCCCAAATCATTACTGAGACAGGGTCATGGTATGAATACTCCCCAGCAAATTCAACGTTTGTGCTAATTATCCCAGCGGCCCTGCAGTAACAATCATCAGCACGTAAGCACCTGTATTGAAAACTTGTTCAATTATACTTAACTAACTCAACTCCAGCCGTGTTGTGACTTCGACTTTTACGAAACAAGGGTACTGCAACGCCCAGACGGTGACTGTTACGAAATCAGGGTACAATCAGCCATGCTACGGCCATACGGTAACAGTGACTAAGGAGAAGACCAAGTATATCCCTAAGCCAACTACTGTAAGCACTCGACCCATCCCTCACTAAGTCCAGAGTCTAACTCCCTCCAGGTTACCGTCACGGAAGGCGGTCATAATGTAACGGTCACGGTTACGCAAACCGGGCAGGGAAGCACACACACGGTGACAGTTTCTGGCGAGGATGAAACTGTGACCATCCCCGGACCCAAGACGACCGTTGTGCTTCCCGGCACTACCTATATCCAGGAAGGCTCAACCATCACCGTCCCCGCCACAAAGTTCGTTACCCTTCCCGGTCCTAAGACGACCGTTGTGCTTCCGGGTACTACTTATATCCAGGAAGGCTCAACCATCACCATTCCTGCCACAAAGTACATTACCCAGCCCCCAACTACGCAGGTTGTGACTATTTCTGGGCAGCGAACGACTATTGAGCTTCCCGGATCAACCCTGACCCAGGTCTACACAGAAACTCAAGTTGGCACAAGATATATTACTCAACCAGCCACTACCAAGGTGGTTACAATCTCTGGAGAACGAACCACCATTGAGCTTCCCGGATCAACTCTGACCCAGGTCTACACAGAAACTCAAGTTGGCCCTACTGTCACAGAAGTTGGCACAAGGTATGTTACTCAACCAGCCACTACCAAGGTGGTTACTATCTCTGGAGAACGAACCACCATTGAGCTTCCCGGATCTACCATGACCCAGGTCTACACGCACACTGCTCCTGGCGTTACCGTCACCGCCCCCGGCGAGACTATTGTCACAACCATCTCTGGGGAGGAGCGAACAATTACTCTGTCGGGAGAGCGCACTGTAGTAACGAATGTTGTTACAGAAGTTGTGACTGTAACAATTCCCGGCCAGGAGACGACCATCACACTCCCTGCTGAGACTCGCACGCTCACTATTTCTGGTGAAAAGACCACAATCACTCTTCCTGGAACAACATCTGTCATTACACTCCCTGGGCAAACGATTACCCGCCCTGGCCAGACCGTCACTGCACCAGGCCAGATCATTACCCAGCCGGCAGAGATTATTACCGCTCCTGGACAGACGATTGTCCAAACCATCACAAGAGAGATGCCTGCGCAGACTGTGACCATCACCCAGCAAGGTCAGACTATCACTTCTGTGCTCCCGGGAACCACCAACGTCATCACAACGACACTTACTCTTGGACCCGTCACATACACTCCGCCTGCGTCCACGGTTACTCAAACCGAGATTACCAAGATTACCGTCTGCCCGGCGGTGACTGGCAGCTCTGCTCCTTTGGATCCCGACTCGGAGCTCACCTGGGGATGCGGGCCCGGATTCATTTGTAACCCCCCCAAGCCTGACAGCTGTAACTTCTGGCCTGCGCCTCCAGAGGATGACTACCTTTGTAAGCCTAAATACTGCGAGCTTGCTCCTAAATTTAAGAATATCACCTGGAGTACGAACCACACCGGATACTACCCGGCCACCCCTGGATACTTCAACCTCAACCCAGAGGCGTTCGGTCTCAGCTACGGCATTTTTGAAAAGGAAGTAATTCAGAAGGTTGATAAGCACGGCAAGGTGAAGACCATTACTACTGGTACTTGGGAATCTCAGACAAGCCTGTCAGATTGGCCTATTCCCACCACCACCACCGCGGCACCGAAGTTCAGGATGGTTCGTGAGCGCGACCTCCACACTTTTGACAAGCGCGACGGTGTGACACCTGCTGTTTGCTATAGTAGCTGCAACAATTGCTACAAGATTGCCCAATCTGTCGGTAAAACGTCGGCGCTCTGCGAGAGTGACTCTGGATTCAACAAAGCTTATACTCAATGCAACAAGTGTATTACAGCGTGGGCGGGCAAGACGAAAGTGACCGTGAGGGACTACGTTGAGCCTGCATTCGCGCAATTCATTGACTACTGTACCGGAAGGGACCCTTCTTCTGCCACTGCTGCCGCCCGCATTGAGTCGCAAGTTGCCAGTGAGGCAGAGAAGACCACCGAGGCCCAGGCCTCAGCCACCACCAATGACTTTGCCGCTTTCCCAAGCTCTACCAAGGCCAAGTCAAGCACCAAGGCAGCAGAGGCAAAGGCCGACAACCTGCAAAGCGAGGTTGCTACCTCGACCGCGGATGAGGCCAGTGCCACTGACTCTGCGGAGACAACTGAGGGTGAGCAAACGTTTACCATTGTTTCTGCTTCCGAAACCAGCGGCTCGGGTTCCACCGAAACAAAGTCTGCCGGTGCAAAGGAATCCTCAGCAGAAGCAACTGCAACCCGAGGTCGATCAGGATCCGCGACCATCACCGCCACCGAGACAGCATCCGCTGAGTCTACTTCAGGCAGTGGCGGCAGTGGAGGTGGCGGCGGCGGTGGTGGTGGAAGCGGCAGCGATTCTTCTGCTACCGGCTCCAACAGCTTGCTCACTACTCGCACCTCTTCCGGCTCTGGAGGCACTTCGACGCCCTCCACAGTCACGGGCGCAGCCTCTCGCCTCACAGCCGGATTCGCCAGCTTCATCACGTTGCTGGTTTCTCTAGCGGTCATGTTTGTTTAATCTTCGACTGCTAGAATGTCCCTTTTCACTATATATTTTTCATGACACTCCTTTACATAATGTCTATCATGACGCATGATACCGTACGCTTTGACGCTCACCACGACACTCATTACACGCATTTAGAAAGCCGAGGGATGATTTTTCTGCATTTTTGATACACTTGTTCATGTTGGCATTATCGCCACCACATTCATTACACGGCGCAATTTGGATACAGGATGGTTATCCTGTCATGATACCCTCGAACACTCCTTTATGATCATGCATGATGGTTCTTGCAGACAGGAAAGAATGTTTGGATCAAGTTTTTGAAGTTGTAGAAGGGGCATTGGGGAAAATGATTGGAATTTAATGGCATTTCCAAAGTGGACAGGATGGACTTGAAGAAATTGTTGATATATTAGCTATATTGTGAATGATGAATCTGCCCACTGGGTGATTTGAGGTAACATGAACTATTTGTATGCGTATGTGAATGTGCTAAGCATGTCTTTCCTGTCTTTTGAATTATATTATTGCTCGATTCTTGATGCACTTTGTACTGATGCTTCACGTCAGCATTCATCCACCCGCACTTTCCAGCCATTTGGTTAGCCATACATACATGTTCTGCATTTAAATGCTGCCCCTCCTCGGCTTCTGCTTGTCTTGCTGTGACTGCTGGTCCGCTTGTCGAGCCGCCTCAACTGCTGCCTCGATAGCTACCATGTCGGCGCTCTCTGCGCTGGATCGGCGGCGCGGAGACTTGATGGTGCTCCAGAAGTCGGACATGCGGTCAGCCTTGGGCATGGGGACGACAAATGTGGAAAAGGTGAGGCCGAGCATGGTTGCGGAGTGCGTATTTGTTGTTGTTGTTGTTGTTGTTGTTGTTGTTGTTGTTTTGTTTGGGTTTCTCTTCCAACGTCTTTTGTTTTTTGCACGATGGGTATATGTAATGGGAAAATTGTATTTCTTCCTCGTTGGTCCGCGATAGGTAGGGATTGAAAATATTGATTATGTGCCAATTGATCAAAGCACGAGTAGGTAAGTACACAAGTCGGACCTGATCGTTGGTGCCGGCACCCTCTCTGCATTTATAACCACCTACCAACCAACCAGCCCCCCCCTCAAGTCTTGACGCTGAGACGCAATAGGAAAACGCGGTGCACACTCGCTGCCCTCGTGGTGACATGGACTGCATCGGGCGTAGCACTGACGGCGTCGCAAGGTGGGTGGCATGGAAGTTGCCGCGCCGCCAAAGCCAAAATGATTGGGTGGCGCTGGTGTGGGAGCAAACCCAAACTCGTTCTAGATCCTGGAGGGCGCGGGGAAGGGAAAGAGGAAAAAAGAACTGCCTACCTACATGCAAGCTGGTCGAGGCCAAGAGATGGACAGCGTGGGTGTGGGTGAGGGTGTGATGTGATGTGGTGTGGTGTGTGTGTGGACTATTCCGGCATCATGGTTGTTGGGTCCCCTGCACCATCGTTTCAATACGCATTACACACGCAACATACACACTCAACACACAATTCCTCTCAGCTTCAGCTTCTGATCATGCCCCATTTCAGAAGCACATGTTCTTTTTTCTTTTCTCTCTTCGCCGCTATAAACCCGAATGGCTCTCCTCTTCCTTTTTTACACATGTTTCAAAGGTGCCACATGAAACCCAAAAACACACACCATCATGTTCGCGCTTGGCTTAGCACCGCCGGCCCTGGCCTCGCGTCAACCTGCTCGCACTGAAACGTCATAATTCAGTATCAAGCTACATGGCCGCCACACCAGACAGCGCCAACTTTTTTAATCGATAGGAAAAAGACAGTTTCTTAACAAGACAAGAGAGAAACACAAAGTTCGACTTGGAAGCGAGTCTAGTAGCCTCCATCCAGATTCAATGCCGCAAGTCATTATCCCAAAACACCGACCTTGTATCCCATCTGTACGCGACCATGTCATTAAGCCGTTCTCATTCCGCGTTTTAACCCAATATATGAATCCCATGCATTATGTCATTTGCTTCAGAGCCACAATTCCAGCGTCGTCTGATTACTCAACAACCAACCCCTCTAGCACGCGCATGGCCTTGCTGCCCTCGCTCTCAAATCGGCTGACCATAGCTTCGCACTCATCTTTGAGCTTCTTCTCCGCTTCGCTTGCATTGTGGTAGATCCACTCTTCCACCGTCATCTGTTTCTCGGGCGATGTGAGTGTCTTGCCCTGCTTGAGGAATCGCTCCGCAGTGTTCTCCTTGTCGCCCCTGGGCCGTGGGGACCCGAGCACCAGCTCGACGTCTAGTTCTGTCCATGGATTCGCGCTTCGAAGTCCAGCAATCATGTTTCGCTTCGAAGGCGACCCGTGCATGGGTGTAGCAGCAACTGGCGCCAACGCCACCCTCTTCACGCCGGCCGTAGGTTTTGATGAAGGGTTCTGGTTTTCGGCATCTGAAGACTGCGGGGACTGGGATGGCGAAATGGCTGCTTGTCGAGCTGAGGGTGCTGGCGAGATGACTCTACCTGGAGTGGAAGGAGGATTTGTTAGCTGGTCGGCGCTGGTCCGGGTTTCGGGTGACCGTCGAGGGTCCTCGAAAGAAACCGCAGGGGCTTGGCCATCGCTCACAGGCTCAACAGCCTCTTCTTCTACTGTCTCCTGGCTCTGGCCAACATCCATCGACTGGCGAGCTTCAAGAGACTTCTTGGATGGCCTGCCTCGACCGCGCTTCGGCGGGGCCTCAGAAAGCTGGCTGTCGTCGATGCCAAGTGACGCCCTAGAGGCAATAGATGCTTTAGATGGACGGCCACGTCCACGCTTAACAGGCTGTGAGGGTTCGGCTGCGGGCTCGGAAGGTGGCTCAACTGGGGGTTGAGCGGGGGTCTCGTCAAAGTTCTCAACAAGATCAACCGCTCCCGTAGATTCGCGGGATGCAAGAGATGCCTTCGATGGTCGTCCACGCCCGCGCTTTCCAATGCTCTCCCTTGATGCGGCCGACTTCTTGACGATCACGGTGCCGGTAGTGCCCGTGGTACCTGTGCTGTGGAGACTTGCCTCATGAACAGCATCCTCTTCAGCCTCGGGCTCAACTTCGGGGTCTACAACCTCTTCCTCGACAGGCTCTGGTGTAGGGGTCTTGCCCTTCTTCGACTTAGACTGTTTTGATATTTTTCGAGTGCCAGTCGTCTTCTTCCCCTTCTTAGGGATGTGAAGTTCGTTGGGCACCGACACCGGCACCGGCTCTAGCTCCTCCTCTGGCTCAGACTGAACCTCATGCTCATCGACCTCCATTTCTGCCTGAAGCGCCTTCAATTCATCCTCAACGTCTTCATCATTGGCCTCAGCCGGTGTCGGATTGAACATAGCATAATGTGATGACCGTCGCTCAGCCGCACCATCACCCTGTGACGCCCTGTCGCTTTTCCTTCTTGAGGCTTTCAAACGCTCAGAATCAGAATCAACGGTGATATCTTCGTCATCGCTTAGTGGTCGTTCAAGGTCTGCCTCTAGTTGACGCTCAATCTCGTCATCGTCGGGGAAGGCACCAGGTACCGATCTGGGCGAAACGATGGAAGCAACCGATACGTCGTGGGCTGACTTTGTTCCCTTTCGACCAGGCGCCTTCTTCAAACCAAGCATTTCGCTCATTTCAGTTTCATCTTGTGGCTCAACGGAGGAGCTATGCATGGTGCCGTCTTGCTTTCGGGTTGCTCGTTTCTTTGGAGCTGGGGCTTCCGAAGTTGTCATGGTCGAGTCGTTGATCGCAGTGCTGTCTCGCTTCTTCCCACGCTTAGGTTTTACAGGCTCGGCTGCCTCTTCCTCAGCAGGAGCTTCTTCCTCCTCGGCACCTTCTTCCTTCTTGGCTTTTGTCTTCTTTCCCTTTGTAGTGGCCTTCCGTGCCTTGCCCTTCTTAGTGCCGCCTTGAGTCATGTTGGAAGCGGTTGTCAATATGCTGTCCTCGGGATTTGTCATCATTTCAGAGATGGATGGTGCTTCTGATGTCATTGTAGCAACAGATTGAACGGAGAGTCGCGATGCTTTGGACGTGCGGCTACCCTTGCCTCGGCCAGGTTTCTTCGTGCCCTGGGTTTGTTCTAATAAAATGAAGAAGGCGCAGTTTGGGGATCTGTTGTAGTGTTCATCGCTTCAAAAAAAGGTTAGCGGTGTAGTCAGAGCTTTCTGAGGGAGAGACCTACAGAGGCTTGTCGCCGGGCTCCCAACCATCCAGTGCCAGTTGGCAGTAGACACAGGTTGCCATATCATCAGAATCTGTTGTGGGAGTGTATTTCCAGCCGGCATCGGCGAGCTGCTCATTGTTAGCGATGGCGAGCTGAATTTCGCCCGGTAGCCAAACCTACCTGCTTCGTCTTGCATTTCCAACCCTTCTTCGACTCGTGGGGCCACCGTCCAGCAAATGTTGCTTTTCGTGCGTCTTTCATGTAGGGCTGGCTAGGGTCCTCCCTCGCGTAATCTCCCAGCTCAGCTTCGATGGCGGCAACAATGGCCCAGCCGCAATCCGACGCGTGCTTGAGGTGCTCGAGGAGGGGATCGTCGCCAGCTTCCCAGCCGTCAAGGCCTTTGTGGCATAGAAAGCAGCTGACATTATCGGGGTTTTCGACGCTAGGGTTGAAGAAAAACCCGGCACGGGCGAGCTATCAGGACAAATCAGCATGGGTGGGAATGGCCACAAAGTGGGAAAGCGCATACGCTTGCAGGCGCAATGCTCTTGTGCGTCCAGGCTAGGTTCTTGATCCGGCCATTGGCACCCGAGGTGCGCTTCTTGATGTGGAACGAGGCGAGTCGAGTCTCGTATGCGATGTACTCGTCGGTGATTTCCTCGGGAGTCATGATTGCGGCGGCTGCACGTGTGCAACCCGTGGTTGAATCGTCTATATTATCTTCAATCGCGGGTCGCGGTGTCGAAAATGGCAGCGGCGTAGAGTGCAGTGGGTTTTGGCTGTTAGAGAAAAATCGCAGTCATTTCAATTGTGAAGCGGTGTCGAATGCGGCAGAGCGCGTCAATTACGCGACCGGAGAGCCGTGAGTTGCAAGGTTCTGCTGTTGGCGAGAATGCGAGATGCAGGTTATCGTGAAAGACAGGACGCCCTGGTGTTCAACATGTGTATATGTGGGTCTGGGCGCGTTTGTTTACTTTCCCGGGGGAAGTGGGGCACAGGGTTTTGTCGGTGGCCACTCAACTTGCATCATAAGGAGCGGTCAGCGCCATCAGTCCAGAGGCTGGTTGACCGAGGAGCGCCAAAAACATTTGGCCTTGGTGGAAGAATAAGCAACCGTCTGGCTAGCGCATGGCAGCCATAGCATTGATTTATAGCATTACTATCCGTTGGCGGAGGTCAAATATCAAGACATGGCCTATATTGCACCAGCATCGCGATGCGCTCCAAGTCTAAATTCGTAGTAAATCACAAGCGATCGACATAATTAATGCAATGCAATGCATCTGCCTGCCTGCACCCTTACAGCTTTCCAACGTCCTTCAAGCCGCGCTCACCGTCAACTAAGACACACCAGCCCTCGGAACCGCGGCCGCCGTCGCCAGCAACCACAGACTCAAATGCTCCGTCTTCGTTGGCAAATGCCATGACCTCGTCGTCAAAAGTCCCCGGCTGGAGCCAGATGGATGGGATACCCACTTTCCTCGCCTCCCTCAACAATTCGATCGTCACCCATGGCGGTGTGATGACGGAGAGTGATGTCTGCTTAGGGTTGGGAAGAGCCGTCACGTCAGGCACAGTGGCATGCTCCTTGCCTGCAGCAGTGATGGTTTTCGATTGAGGGTTAATGGGCGTAACCGGGAGTCCGTAAGACAAGTACCAGACAAATACTGTAGGCCAAGGTGAGCAGGGATTCCAATACACTCCTCAACATGGCGAACGGGTCGAGGCGAACCTTTGTGCCCAAACTTGGCGGTGTTGGAGCTTGCACCAGCGACAGCATAGGCTGTGGAGGCAAAAAACTTTCGAACACTAGCCTCGGTAGTCATTTTCATGTGTTGCGATGAAGGAGTTTCTTGCAATGGTGCTGGTTTGGATACAAGTATAGGAATTGTAGGAACAAGATCTGATAGAGCTCGAGCTAGAGCCGACTGCGGGGTTAAGCCGACGCCCTGTCGTCGTCAATCACACTCATTACGACATCTACCTAGGTAGGAAAGCTTAAAACAACTCACTCATGCCGGTGTCTTACAAAGGCTTAAACGCTCTATCACTTATAGTAATACAGCGGGCCAACCTCACATCACAATCGTCTCATTAATAAATGTCTTTATTTAGGTCAGACAGATGCATCCTCCCATTTCTTGACATTTTTGGTAGCGGCATATGCGGCCGCCCGTCCGAACGACCCAGAAACTCTCTTCAAAGCTAGGTTGGAATATTTTAACCAAGACTCATCAAAGGCAATCTCAGATCTCAGATGTGGGCACGGGGTCGCAATTAAAGAATTGACATCCCACTTTGCGGCGGCCATTGCTCTTGATCCTAGCGCCAATATGATTAAACAAGCATCGGAATCCACCACGGACCCCAGGGTCGCGTTCCGAATTGGCAGTTCGGAAGATTTCTCATTTTTATCCGACAGATCCATCGATCTCGTAGTCTCGGCTCAGGCTGCGCATTGGTTTCACTACGCCAAAACCTGGCCAGAGCTATCCAGGGCCGTGAAATCAGGCGGGTCCCTCGCTTTTTGGGGCACAAGGATATTATAGTAATTAGTCGGCCCGCCGCGAACAAAACATTTGACAGGTTTTGCTATGGCGATAGGGAAGTGGTGCCAGGGCCAGAAGAGATGAACAGGTGTCGGGAACAACTGGGCAGAGATCTCCTTTGCGACTTGATGCGTGACGCCAAACCACCACCATCATATCGCATGGTGTAAACCGAATGGTGTACGATGTTGACAAGGATACTACAGAAATTGCCGGTCCAGATGCGGCCGGGCTAAGGAAAAGGCCCAACTAGTTCAATTTGAGGCGCATGGACGAACACTCAGCTTGTACCGAGGATGGATGGATGCGCATTCTGATCAGATCAGCCGCGTCCAGGGAGGCGATGGAGACATTGCTGACTTGATGTTTGATGAGATTCTCAAGGCAGAGCTGGAGTGAAAGGCTCTGTGAGAACGCAAATGTGACGAAGAGTTTGAGACAGCTTAGGGAACCTATATTATCGGCTAGACGGAAATGAAAGCATTGTGAGCCGTAGGCTAAGGGTATGTTTTTGACATCCGGATAGCGTTTAGCTCATTTTACATCATTTACCACGAGGCAGCTCCTACAGGCATCGTTTTTCATTATTCACATTAAAAAACTTTTCTCGGCATGAGCGGAGTCACCGGCCGCAATGGATCCTCGATCATACACCACTCGAGCGTTAGTTTATCGGCCAATGCGTGCATTTTCGGCATCATTCTCAAATGGATAAATTTCACCCAGTCAGCTTACATGGGACTTTGATACACGCGTGAATTTGGATGCGGATTGGAAAATAAATGAAGCTAAGGGAGATGAAAATAAGCGGCGAGCACTATTTCAGATGCCAAGAAACGATGGCTCAAAATATGTCAAACGAACTGAGTGAAGGAAGCCGCTTGTTTTCGTATAAATCGCTGGTAAACATCATGCTTAATTCGACAAACAGCAAGACAACATGCATCTATCTACAAGCTCTTCCCTGTTTTATTTTCTAGCCATGGCTGCTCCAGCCATGGCAGAATTTCATATTTTCCTTCGATATCAAAATCTTTGTGATATTGAGTGCAACAAAAAATCAGGCGTTTGCTACCCTAAACATTATGTGGAGTGGCGTGTGGGAGCTGTACCATCTTCGCAGTACAATTGCGATTCCTTCAAAAACGACAGATACTTCCCTTCTGTTCTGCCCCAATGGGGCCAAGAACATAACTGGAACGGCTACAACTTTCCTGACATTTGTGGTTCGGGGTCCGTTGACTTTTGGGTGACCAATAACGGCGGAAACCTTGAAGTTTGGAAGCACAATGCGAACCCCGGGCAGAAGCTGGCCACATGCTACAAGCAGCATGGAAATTCAATCGACTGTGGTCACAAGAGCTGCTTCGTGACTGACGTCACTGATGTCTGGGTTTGTGCGGATACCAAGCTGTGCTCTTGACCGTGCTTCAAGACGAGAGGCGGCAGTGATGTTTCAGAGGAGGCAGAGGGGGCGGGGTGTCTGAGTTGGAGCAAGGCGAATGTAATCATCTCAAGACGGCATATAATCAATTAAAGAAACCCCCTGTTTGTTACTCTTATCGCTAAAGCATCATATGAATGGCGTTTGACAAACGCTCCTTTCCGACAACAGTCGAGGCTTTCTGGCGGATTGCGTAGCGCAAAGACACTGTGGGGCCGGAATGAGACGGCCTGGGCGCTCCAACACCACAGTGATCTGGCGGTCAGGACCACAATTGGGCCTCGACTCTTTTATGAACGGTGGCCAAACGCCTCAAAGGGACTTGTGCAATTTGTACACGGGGTCATTGCATGGATCCTTTGAGCCCCCCTAGATAACAAAGCTTGTGGCATTGCGCATTGGGGATGAGAGGCGCTCGTCCATTGGCTGGTCCCTCGCTTGGCTGGAGACACTGACACGGTTGCCCCGTCAGGCCCAGGGACAAAAAGGCCAGCATGGAGGCCAGAGCGTGAAAGGTAATGACATGCACAAGGAGTGTGTGCATTTGCTTTCGCTTCTGATTTCTTTTCCATTTCCCAACCTCAACACCACTCTGCTCCTTTTGCAAACATCATCACCATCCAGCATCCGCCCGGTTTTCGCCAGCTTACTCGATCACCCTCTCCTCCGTGCCCTTGTGTGCCTGTCTCCCCCCCTCAGCTGATCAGCATCCCCTCCGATTCAAACCCAAAATGGTGAGTTGCCCCGGCACCAGTGTAAACAAACGGCCCGCGAGTGCATTTGATGCATCTGATTCGACGGCCACCCGCCAGCTGCCAGGACGCTGGTTTTCTTGCATCATATTTTGCGCTGCGAATTAATCCCCTTTTTTCGCTGCCATCATCGCATCTGATTCCGCTTCTTGCGCATCTTCAACTTCACCTCTAATTTTTTTTTTGCACTCGCGAGGCTTTGTCCGCTTCATTTTCAACCATGTCTAACGACGTCCAGGCTTCTACCAACTACAAGGAGGCTTTCGCCCTGTTCGACAAGCGCGGCAACGGCCGTGTTGCTATTGACAGCCTCGGTGACCTGCTCCGCGCCTGCGGCCAGAACCCTACCCTCTCCGAGATTCAGGAGCTTGAGAAGAGCGTTGGAGGCGACTGTGAGTGCCCCCGTCCCGCACCGAGTGCGCTTTTTCGCATTGAGGGCAGCGCCTAACATTTTGCGACCGCACAGTCGACTTCGAGACCTTCCAGCGAATCCTCAACCGCCCCGGCGGCTTCCGCGACCCCGGCGAGCCTGAGGAGTACTGCCGTGGATTCCAGGTGTTTGACAAGGACATGACGGGATTCATTGGCGTCGGCCAGCTCAAGTACATCCTGACCAACCTGGGTGAGAAGATGACCGAGGAGGAGGTGGATGAGCTCCTCAAGGCCGTGGACACCAGCTCCGGCCAGGTCAACTACACTGGTGCGTACAACCCCGGATCTATGCGATCTGCGTTCGAAGCAGCAAATTCTAACAGGCTACATGCAGACCTCGTACGAACCATTCTCGCCAACTAAGTGGCTTAGGGTTTCTGGCAGACCCAAGATTATGCATCTACGTGGATGGGAAAGGCGTTGCTTGAGTGTTTGATTAGGGACATGATTTGGCTAAACCGGTATGAAGAATTTGCTCGCCGTGCATTCGCAGGGCCTTTGTGTATGAGTTTCTAGTAGATATTTTTTTTTGGGAGGCCAGCAGGGAGTAGAGAGAGAATTGATCTGTTTTGCCTCTTGATTTCGATTGGTTGCCCTGTGTGTTTGTTTGGTTGGGGGGTCACACACCTCTCATTGTTGTTGATCCGGGCGCCTCGGGTTTCTGCAGCGGGGTCATTTTTATGCTAAACTGGCCTGGCGGGCGGCAGGTTTGATGACGAATAATGGAAATGCTAAAACGCGAACCTGCCGAGCTCCCGTGCATTGTGTTTAGGATTGAGAAGCTTCTTGAGCATCTCTGGAGCGCGAATTAGCACCATGTGCCCACATCTGAGCTCTGGGCGGTATCAGGCCTCATTGTTCATGACGACAGGCAATGTACCTGAGGTATCATGGCTGCCCCGCGTTTGCTTAGTGGCACAGCACAAGCGCACTCGTAGCTACCTGCCCAAAGCCGAAGCTTCAACCTGCTCCTCGCCCCATCCTTGTGCATCTCCATAGCCGCCTTGTGCCGCCTATAAACCCGAGCTGCCTGCATCTCGATTCACCGTCTTCCTCAAATCAAGCTGTCCCTTGTCGAGCCCCTCTTTTCTCGTTGCTTCTCTGCCCCTCACTGCCGCGACCTAGTCTGGCGAGCTTGCACCCGCCTCATTCTGATCGCATCAGGCCAATCGGCACTTTGGGACCATCCCACTTCGCTTCCACTCCTCCTTCAAGCTGGATCGACGTCCTGCTCTCAAGCCCCTCCTCCTATTCTTTTCCCTCCTCATCCTCCTCCTTGCCGCCACTCTGGCTTCTTCACGTGCATTCTCCCGGATAAGCTCGCTTGTCCACCACTTCCGATTCCAATCCTCCCGGTCCTCGATCCCGCGACGCTCGTTGATGACCAGCACCATGATTCCCGACAGGTACCGCAATCCTCCCCAGGCGCCGCCGCTATTCACCGCCACGCCCGAGTCGATTGCGGCCGATACCAAGAAGATCTGTGACGCTACCAAGACTGTTCTGGACTCGGTTGTTGCCAATGTTTCCGCAGACAAGGCCACCTTTGCCAACGTCCTTGAGCCAATCCTACTAGACGAGAACTTGGCCGCGTCTAACCGTCGCATCTTGACCTTCTACCATCATGTCTCTACCGACAAGAGCTTGAGAGATGCTTCCACCGAGTCCGAAAAAGTCTTCAACGACTTCGGCATCGAGTGCAACATGCGAGAGGACATCTTCAAGGTTGTCGATGCTGCCTTTGCTCAGCGAGCTGGGGAAGGTCTCGACAAGGAGCGTCTGCACGTTCTGGAGAAGGAGCGCCAGAAGTACATTCGCAACGGTCTCCGCCTGCCAGCTGGAGCTGAGCGAGATCGCTTCAAGGAAATTCAGAAGCGCCTGAGTGAGCTTGAGATCAAGGCCCAGACGAACCTCAACGAGGAGAAGGGCGAGATTTGGTTCACCCCCGAGGAGCTCAAGGGCGTCCCAGTTGATGACATTGACGTGGAAACATTGGAAAAGGGAACTGGCGCAAACGAGGGCAAGGTGAAACTGTCCTTCAAGTACAACCATTACTTCCCCCTCATCAAGCACGCCGTCAACGACGAGACTCGCCGCAAGTATTCGGTTGCTGAATCTAACAAGGTGAGACCTGCTAACACCCTGACCTACCAAATGGTTTCTTGATTGACACTTATTTAGGCCAACATCAACGTTCCCATTTTCCAAGAAATCATTGGTCTCCGAGACGAAGCGGCTCGACTTCTCGGATATGCGAACCACGCTGCCCTGCGAATCGAAGAGAAGATGGCCAAGGACCCCGAGTCCGTCAAGGCCTTTTTGGACGATTTGCGGGTTCGCCTTGCACCTGGCGGAGAGGCCGAAATCAATGCTCTCAAGGAGTACAAGAAGAAGGACTACGCAGACCGTGGTCTCGAGTTTGACGACAACTTTTATATGTGGGACACATCTTTCTACTCAAGAATTCAGAAGGAGAAGGAGTACAGCGTCGATGAGACTGCCATCTCTCAGTACTTCCCTGTTGCGCCTACCTTTGCTAGCATGCTGAAGATCTTTGAGGAAATCTTCGGATTTGTCTTTGTGGAGCTAGAGGAGGAGGAGCGCGCTCGATTGAGCCCCACAGGAAAAGCCAAGGATATTGTTTGGCACGAGGATGTTCTGGTTTATACCGTTTGGGATGACGAGGCTTCCGGCGGCGCCTTCTGTGGTTACCTGTACCTTGATCTTCACCCTCGTGATAACAAGTATGGCCACAACGCCAACTTCAACCTCGAGCCTGGTTACATTGACAAGGATGGAAAGAAGCATTACCCTGCTACAGCCTTGGTTTGCAACTTTAGCAAGCCTTCTCCTAAGAAGCCATCGTTGCTCAAGCACCACGAAGTCGTGACACTGTTCCATGAGCTGGGCCACGGTATTCACGACCTGGCTGGTCGCACCCGCTACAGCTACTTCCACGGTACTTCCACAGTGCTGGACTTTGTCGAGGCTCCTTCACAGATGTTGGAGAACTGGTGCTGGACTCCCAGTGTTCTCAAGTCCTTGTCTAAGCACTGGGAGACGGGCCAGCAGATTCCTGATGATCTGATTGAGAAGCTGATTTCGACAAAGCGCCTCAACTCTGCCATTGGTGCTCTTGGCCAGATCGTCATCGGCACCTTTGACATGACGGTCCACACCCCTGAGTCCCACGAGGCTGTCAAGAAGCTGAACGCTGGCCGACTCTGGAACACCCTGCGACATGACATCTCTGGAACCAAGGGCCCCGAGGATCTCGGAGAGGGACTGTAAGTTCAAACGGGTCTCTTTTATGATGAACTGATACTAATATGGATATAGGGAATGGGGTAATCGCCATGCCGGGATTGGCCACTTTATCGGAGGCTACGATGCCGGATACTATGGCTACCTCTACTCTGAGGTTTTCTCCCTCGACATGTTCCACTCGTTCTTTGCCAAGAACCCAATGGATGGCACGCAAGGCCGCAGGTACAGACACACCGTTCTGGAGAGGGGCGGTAGCATTGATGAGATGGAGTTTTTGAAGGAATTCTTGGGCAGAGCGCCAAGCTCAGAATCGTTCTATGCGGAGCTTGGGCTTACTCCGTCATCGTGAGGAGTCGCGAGGAGTCGAATTTAGCCGTTAACAAGCACAGATATGGCGCTGGACCTGGAATTTCTAGAGTGCTAAATGGCCAAGAAGTCTTGAGCCGATGTGTTGGGCATGGCGACTGCATGCATTTTCTACATGGAGAATTTAAGCAAATAAATGACCTATCCCGTTTTCACGAGGTTACCCCAAGGATTTTGTGCTTCCCCGCCATGGTGCTTTTCTGCGTAAGGGTGTTCCATTGCAGCCGGCTCGTTGTGACTGTGCCTCCGTTACGTGAGGTGTATGTATGTGCTCCGCTCGTGTTTGTTCTACTGGGGCTTTGTTTTGCTGTGCCGTATGCGGCACATGGCATCGGTAAGTAAGCCGAAGTAAGCAGTGCCGGGGAGGTGATGGTGGGAGGAGCGAGGTTGCATCGGACAGCGACAGAACAGGATTTGGAGAAGTTTCTTCTTGCCACTTTGGAAGAATGGGGATTCAATAATTGGACTTTGGCAATTTCTGAAAGGATGCATAGGATTGTGATGTAGGATGGGCTTCTCAGAGATCTTGGACGCTGACTAAGTTTGCCACGATGATCGAATCTACCTTGCAACCTTGAAGGAAGAATTTTCACATTGCGAGTTGTTTCGATTTGGGGGAGGAGGTGGATGGGGGCTGGACGGGTCCGACGAGGGTACGCGAGCGGTTACGAAAACAGCACTGAAATCCGACACGGCCCGTTGAGGATTCTCCAATGTTGCAAGAGAGGGGGGGGGGGGGGGTCTTTGTGCGAAATCGCCGGAGCCCACCGCTGGACCGAACAGAGTTTACCCTTACATTGGGCATCAGCCCAGGTCGACCGATGGAGTACAACACCACGAGCGTCTGGACGCATGGGAGTGGAATCTCACCCTAGCACGCCTTTGTGGGCGGTGATGAAACCCAAGACCGGCGAAAGGGGACTATTTGGAATGCGGAACCGCAGCCATGCACTCGCGTCGCCATCCGTGAGGGTGTACGATGGGGTGCTGGGCGCGCTGAGGAAGGCGGCGAGCTGTGACAAAACCGTGGTGGTGATGAATGGTGTTGCGAGCAACGGGGTTCAAACCCCGCGTGGCTGGCAACGATGGGCAAGGAATACCGACGAATACCAGCGCGAGAGCCGTTATGCTTAACCTGACTGTTAATAGTGAGCGTGCTCGCGGGTATTCGTTCGACCTGCTAGCTCGGGCAAGGATGCCCTCGCCATGCTTACAAAGTCTTGGCTTCTGGGAGGATCAAACTCGTCAGCTGCCGCCCGTATCCCAGTCACCCACCAAGGGGCCTGTCGGGGCGAGTGGGGAGCCCTAGGCTGCTGGTGGCCGGGCAATTGGGGATGGTCCCCGAATTGAGAGTGACGGGGAACATGACGGCTTTTGTCCTCCGCTGCGTTGTTACAAAGGCGGGAGCGTTTATTAGTGGTGAGGCGGTTGGATGACGCCGTTCGTTTTTTTCTAACAGGCCTGGACCCCATGCTGCTTAGTGCTGGCCGACAGGTGAGATCGCATCCACGAATCTGCGGAGAAGGGGGCCCTCGCGGCGCGGGGAAAAGAACAGCTGGGGTTTGCGGGGGAGGATGGGGTTCGGGCTGTGGCGTGGGCTAAGGGCATCATTGATGGATGGCGATTGATTTTTGCCATGTTAAAAAGCCGTCGGGGCGGACTTGAACCTCCATTCCATCCTGTTCTGACGCCCTGGAGAGTTGCACACTGGATACAGAGACTCGCGGCATTGCACGATGCTGAAGTTGCTCCCCTGGTGTTTCTTGTGCGCTTCTGGCTTGAACCTTGTCCCCTGCTGGTTATTGGGGAGAGCATCACGCTACGCACGGAACAGGGACATGCCATCTACCACTGCTCGCTTTTTTTCTTTCTTTCTGAAGCTTTGTAACTTGCTCATGCATCTGCAGGCTGAATGCGCTGTTTTTATTCACGGGTATTTTTATTCTCTATCCGTCGCGTTATTTCGGTTGAAGGTCGTGCAACTGGAAATGTATGGTGGATGACATGGCAGCAGGGTGCGACGTTGGCGGAAATGGGCCGAGCACTTTGACAACCCATTATTGGAAACCGGTCAATGAAGCTAATGTCGTCCTTCTTTAGCTTTCTGCAAATCTTCACGAGACTGGTTGTCCTCGATGTCTTCGTTGTCATCAAACTTGTTGATCTTTATCCGCAGGTTCCTCCTGCAGGTGAAAAGGTTTGATATCCCTGACTGGCTAGTCAGGGTTGTTGGTTACGAATATGAATAGGACCAACATCCTTTTTTGCTGTCCGTGCGGGCAGAAAAGAGAGCCAACGCATCAGGATTCCTACCAACAAGGTTCTATTTTTTTTATTGTTATTTTTATGATGAGAATCACGGTGTACTGGCGCGGTGTGCCTGGCGATCGCACCCAACGTTGCGCGGCAGGGCAAATCCGATAATTCATGCTGTGGCTTTGTGCTAAGCCCCGACGTGCAGATTTGCGGCTGTCTTCCAGGGCTGAGAGTTTGACCCGATCTTCAGACTAGCTCTCTTGGCATCGCTTCTAAATCGACCGCGAGCCAAGCCATGGCATCAATTTAGCAATAACGACTGTGGTGGCTCTCAAAGATGCGTCTATTCAACCGAAGAAGGGCCTAAACTGGCGGGCGGGTTTCAATGACAGGAGGGATGCAGTCCAAGCTCCGCCACCAGCTACTTAGTAGTGCGAGCAGGCGATTGGGCCGAAGGAATCGTGTGGCTTATATCTGAACCTGGCAAGTTGGTGTAGAACCGCGAATGCATCCACGTCCGTGCTGTTAGAGTTGCGCGAATGCACAACGCTGGGGAGGCCCGAAGCCGCCGGAGCCGTTTTGTGGCTTGATCCAGTCGTTGGTGAACGGTTCTCGGAGCGAGAAGTAGAGACGGATGTGGATGCGGAAGCGGAAGTGCGCAGTGGGCTGATGAGGCGAGCCGACCCAGTGATGCAGGGTTGAGCAGGCCACTCGGCCAACTGGAAATTTGAAAAAAAAAAAGGACCTCGGTCATCGATCTCACGATTCCTGGCCAGATTATCCCCATGGGGTTTTTCAGAGATCCAACTCTGGGGAAATGGATCTCATCGAGATTTGAGAAGCGCATGGAGCTCGCCTTCTTTCGGGATGGGAATATTCCATGCATCCATCGGGCGCAACTTCCCGTCGAACATTTTACACAATATCGCATGCGGTAGCCTATGACGGCGGAGGACTTACATAAGATGCTGCTACGCCAGTGAAAACTAGGGAATATTCGGCCTCGTCGATCGAATTGACGGCCGGGGGAGCTTGACGACTCCCGAGCCGCGTTGCCCATCCCCTTCCTATGCACGTTGTACCACACATTCACATCGCAGCACACGCACACACCACCCATAGTTACCAAAGAGGCCTGGACCTTGGGACAACAGACACCAAATCTTGCTCCCCCCCCCGAGCGCCATCTCGCGTGGCCGCCTCAAAAGCGCACAGAGCCCGTGGCCTCCATGCGTAGCGTTACATTGTCATCTGCCGGGGATGCGCCTACAGAACCTGGGCCCAGCGCAAGGGTGCGGCCAGCGGGACTCCATCAGAGAGGTCTGTTGGATGGGTGGATGGATGAGTGCTCTCTGTTTACGCACCAGACCCCGCAGAACGAAGCCCAAACGACCGTAGAAGATCGACAGACCCGGGGCCCTAGGCTCAGCAGGGCAGGCAAATCTTTCTTGTCCAGGATGCCCGTGGCCCAACTGCTGCTGGCCCTTGGACATTTGCCGTCCCAGTGCTAGGTGCTGTAGCGGGTCTTCTGGTTGCCACCCCGCCCAGACGAGTATCCAACCCCCCAAGTCGTCAACTTCTCCCCATCCCATCCATCCCGTCACAATCAGCAAAACCTTCCCGGATGCTTGTTAAGTCCCACACGCCCCCCCTAGATGGAAGAGAGAGAAAACATAGCCGCATTGTCTCAACTATGGTTCGTTCACTCGCTCCCCTGTGTGGGGGCTCCCCCGCCTGCGTTGGAGGCGGACAGGTGGATGGATGAGAATGGAAGCTGCAAAGACGGCATCCAGCGCAACGTGCACACTCCCCTTCCCTCGGTTTCCCCCCCCCCCCCCCAGCCTAACTCCTCATGGAAAGAGATAGGAGGACGTGTCTTGGCGGAGAAGGGGGACAGTGCCTCTCCACACTGCTCCTCATCTGCTGCTCGGGGTTGCATTGTCCCGTCATGGGAGCATTGACAGGCGAGCCAAAGTCTAGTCAAGCTTTTCTATTAAAGTCGGCGGGCCGCTCCTCTTTCTTTTTTTCTGATCGGCACGTTTGTTTACGTCAAGGACGACGATCACAGAATTAAGAAAAAAAGAGAAACAGAGTAACAGCTGTCTCAAATTTCTGTTGGCTGGCTGTTTCCGTTGCCGTCCATTTTCTTCTCTAATCCTTCACAATCCTCTTGTCACTATCTACCACACGCCCCCCTCACCAATCCCATCCCGCTTCGCACGCGGCTGCGTTGCACCATCACACCCGATATTTGGAGACTCTTGTCTCGCATTGTCGACGGCTGGTGAACTTCTTGTCTTGGTCTGCACTGCAAATTCATTGTTCTTTGGCTCGGCTGGCTGCCGCCATCCCTGTCCTCCATTGTTATCTTCCCACGTTTTCCCGTCAACGTAACCGAAGGACGCCTCTATTCTTCCAGAGGGTTCGCATCATACAAGACCGTTGCAACTAAGTCATCCAACGACCACTGTTGACGGAGCAATCATGAGCGACATTGAAGATAAGGTATCGACTCAGCAAGTCGACCTGGTCAACGATCCTGATGCAGGACTCTCCGAGGAGGAGAGGAAGGAAGTGGTGCGCATTTATCCTATGTCATAGGGAAAATAAAAACTAAGGCTAAACATAATATAGGACCGCAAACTTATGCGCAAGCTTGACATGTACCTAGTTCCATGGGTATGTTATCACGAAGGCCTTTCAAGCAGGATCGTACGGCTAACCAATTGCAGCTTTGCTTTCTGTACCTTGTTTGTTTCCTCGATCGAACCAATATTGGAAATGCCAAGATTGCGGGCCTTCTCACAGACATTCCAATGTCAACGACCAAGTTCAATGCCACACTTACCGTCTTCTACATCTCGTATGCTCTTTTCGAGGTTGCGGCCAATATCCTGCTCAAGAAGACACGCCCCTCTGTTTTCATCCCCATAATTATGTGAGTAGGCTTTGCTCGGCCGTGAGATTCGCCCAGTAAGCTAACATCTTCCAGGATTCTCTGGGGAGCTACCATGTTGGGAATGGGATTTGTGAAGAATTGGTCTGGTCTCATGGCTGCTCGTTGGTTTCTCGGCGTCACTGAGGCCGGTCTCTTCCCAGGAATCAACTACTACCTCTCGTGCTGGTACAAGCGATCGGAATTCGGCGCACGTGCTGCCTGGTTCTTCTCTGCGGCTGCTCTGGCCGGTTCTTTTGGTGGTTTGCTCGCGGCTGCGATTGAGAAGATGGATGGCATTCAAGGAATCGCCGGTTGGGCTTGGATTTTCATCCTCGAGGGTCTCCTGACCATTATTGTTGGTGTCATTTCCTTCTGGATGGTCCACGACTTTCCCGACCAAGCCAAATTTCTGTCCGAAGAGGATCGTCGTCGTGTGATTCTCCGACTTCAGCGAGACCAGCAGGCCTCGGCCCAGCACGAAGAATTCAAGATGAAGTACTTTTGGCAGGCCATCACCGACTGGAAGACGTACTGCGGCATGCTCATCTACATGGGCCCCCTGATGCCTCTGTACTCCTTCAGCGTGTTCCTCCCCACCATCATCCAGAACATGTCGTTTACCGATAAGTCAGCCGTCGTCAAGAACCAGCTTCTGAGCGTTCCTCCGTATGCTCTGGCAGCCATTGTGACTGTCTGCATGGGTATCTACTCGGACAGAATCCAGAAGCGTGGCATTTTCAACCTCATCTTTGCGCCTATTGGCATGGCTGGATTCATCATGCTGATTGCCTCGACCAACCCAGCTGTACAGTACTGCGGCTGCTACCTAGGAGCACTCGGCATCTACCCCGCGATCCCCATTACCATCACATGGGTTGCGAACAACGTCGAGGGTGTGTACAAGCGTGGTATCGTCCTAGGTTTCGTCATTGGATGGGGCAACCTGAACGGCGTTGTTAGCAGCAACGTTTTCTTCAACTCACCTCGCTTCTACGAGGGACACGCAACCGTTCTCGGATACATGTTTTTCGGCATCTTCTGCGGTAGCGCCATCATGCACGTGATGCTTGGACGAGAGAACAAGAAGCGCCTCAATGGAGAGCGGGATTATCTCGTGGAGGGCAAGTCGGCCGAGGCAATCCACGAGATGGGCGACAAGAGACCAGACTTTTTGTACACTCAGTAAATATGAAAATTGGTATATACACTATCTGGGCGGATGGGCTTTTGTTGTTTTGAAGCTCAGATTATAGGATTTGTAACACAGGCACTGAAATGAATATATTTTGAATATTGTCTGCCGGGTCAAATTTCCAGGACTGTTGATGCGACGTGAGATGACATGCTGTGTTGCAAGTTGATGCACAAGTGGCCGATCAGTGTGTTCTGTCCATCTGGCACCCACGCTGATGATGACAAAGGATGAAAAAAAAGTGAATTTATTAATCTAGCATAATGGTATTTGGGACTAAATAGATGCATTATGTGCCTTTTCTCCATCCCCTTCACCTTGGCCGGGCAAAGTTTCGCCCCAGGGCCGCTATGGTTTCGGGTGTGCCGGCAATAACGACGATCAAGAACGGGTCGGCACGTTGCCTAGCCCCGCACTAGAATAAGGCTCTGGTGCGCTGGGCGCCTTCTGTTGGGTGCCCTGTTTTGGATCCGCCAAACGGCGGGCGGGCCAGTTCCTGTTCCCATGACGGTTCACGGGCTCAATTCCCGCGGCGCCTTGCCTCTCTGCCTTGTCCGCCGTGGCTGGCCTTGTACGAGAGGATCGCTTCCTCGGGAAATTGGTGCAAATTGGGAGGATGCAATGGAGGCTCGGTCACAAAAGTGGCTGCTGCGCGTTGGTTGTGCAGGTTGGTTGAGGAAGGATGCTAATTTGGGATGAGCCTCCATCTGGCAGAGGGCGGTGGAGACTTGTCTTATCGAAGATCTGGTTGATCTGAGACGTGGGCGCTGCAAGCCCGCAGCGAACCCTCCAATCCCATTACCCTTTTGTTCGCCTGCTAGGCCCGGACGCATGTCGGTTATTTTTCCGTGTGCATATTGGCGTAGTGCCTAGAGTCGTGCTTCTTGCGAATCTTTCTTTTCTTTTTGATTCAGGGCAAGCTGAAGGAGTGCTGTGGTGGCCTAGAGGTGTAGCATTTTGCGCGACCAGCCGCAGCCACATCGGCCCATTAGCCTATCGGTTGCGCCCCTGTTCAGATTGGCGTTTTTTTGGAGTGTTTCGGGAGGGAAGAAGGAACCTGGTCAGGGCTCAGCTGGGGTGGCCTTCTCCCCGACCGCACTCGCGGGGGGACGAGGTTTTGTGAGAACTGATGTCGTGGTCGAGACTGTCACTCTTGTGGGGGGCTCGGCAGGGGTTGCTTTGTTGTCGAGTCTTGGTTTGGTGGCTGACTTTTGTGACATGGCATTTTTTTTCTTGTTGCTTTTCGTCCCTGGTCTTGATTTGCGGATTAATTCTTGAAGACTTGTTTCTTTGCTATTTCGACGTGAACCATGCCTGTAGTAGACATGGCAGTTTCCAAGGACGGATCTAGAGTCGAGAGAGGGGGGGGGGGGCGCAGTCAATGGCAACAAGATGATCTCCAATGCTGATCAGCATGTGTGTCTGCCTACGTAATCAGCTGAGAATATTAAGGATCGGTCTCCTTAACGCTGGCATCATTGGAGACGCCGTTGGAAGCATGTCAGACAAAGAGTGAGGGAGGGCCATGACGGGGCCTGATTGGGCACGTGTGGAGTTGGTGGGCAGTGAATGTGCAAACATGTCAATAGCCTTGGGTAGCAGGCGGGCAAGGGCCGGCAGACGAGCTGGCGGGTGACGGCAAGTGACAGAGGGCCAAGTGTTAAGGCGGGCTTGGAGGGACCCTGTAGTGCAGGCCATTTTGGTGATGATTGATGATGTATTGGGGTTGGTGGTTGATTAGCACTGCAACCATTTTCTGCTGGAAAAATACCACCCATTACAGCCCGACAGGGCGAGCACGCAGGTGAAAAGTGACATGAGTCGAGGGAATTGATATTAAAAGCTGATTTGCATGTACAGGGAGATGAGTGAAGAAGGTTCAAGTGGCCCTATCCATCCATCCATCCATCCATCCCGCCCACCGTCTGGACCTTCTTGCTCGCCGACTTTGCGGCTGCGTGCAGTTGGTGACGGTAGTACAGCATCGCCATCCTTCGCGTAGCCTTCGCCCGCCTCGCCGCGCTCGACGGATACGGTGCCAGACGAAGCTACATTGTGATTCAATGGCTTTTGCCAGCCCGCGGCCGCCCGCACTTTCACCCGCCTTTTCCTTCCCGTTTTTCTGTTCCCTTGTCGGCCTAAGCTTGTCGAGTCTCACTCGCTGACCATCTTGTACGAACTTCTCTCGCACAACACACGCTCTCGCTTGTTCAGATCCAATCCATTTCCTCGAGCTGTTCTTTTTTGTTTCTTTTTGGTCACTTGTGCTTCGCTTACCTCCTCATTTCTCTGGCCGTCGCCGTCTCTGGAATCTTGACCCTTTTCTTCGATATCTCTCTGATACTGAGCTGACCGGGGGGAGGGTTTTCGCCCATCTGCATCTCCCGCCATCGATTGCTCCGCATCTATTTCCACCCGCTCCCCGCGATTCCCTGGCCTCAGGGATTCGGGGAGACAGAATTTGCAGAAAAGAAAGACGATCGCTAGAAATAGACGCTCGGTCGGGCTTCAGGTGATACAACTTCTGTCATCTTTCATTTCACATCGCCCCCGAATGCAATGACGGTGCAGACGCTACTTGCCCCGCGGGCCCAGGCCCTGACGCCTGCTCAGATGAACACGCTCATGCTGTTGGAGCGCATAGGAGGCTCTATCAGCTTGGTGGCTGTGCTTCTGATATTCATTGCATACGCCCTGGCGCCGCGAGCACGAAATGTGCAAAACACCTTTATCGTGTTTGCAAGCGTCGCCAACGTGGGTGCAAGCGTGGCCAGCATTATAGCCCTCGATGGCCTGCACAAGGGAGTTGACTCGGCGCTCTGCCAAGGGCAGGGCTTCTTATTCCAAATGTGAGTCGTCCATATATGCCCCTTGATTCGCCCGCGGTTGGTCCTTGGGGACCCATGCCTGCATCAATTGCTAATTACAATGCCCATAGGTTCATGCAGTCCGACCCTTGGTGGTCCCTCGCAATGGCATTCAACGTGTTTCTTGTATTCTTCTTCCGAACCAGCCCCGACGCATTTCGCAGGTGGTGGTGGGTTTACTGCGTCGTCTGCTACGGCGGTCCTTTTATAATCGCACTCACGCTCCTCCTGGTTAGACACCCGGGGCGCGGACGCATTTTTGGACAGGCAACGGTGAGTGTTCTATGCTGTGTTTGACAGAAACCGGAAAGCTGATAGTCTGACTAGATTTGGTGTTGGGTGGACAAAGATTGGGAAAATATTCGCATCTACTCGTATTACATGCTGGTCTGGATTTGCATTGTTGGATCCTTGATATTTTATACCTTGGTGGGGTACCAAGTATTCCACTCTAGGAATAGGTTGAAGAGTCTTTCTGCTTCACAGACAGCAGATACTGGAATTTATGACCAGGTGCGTTGACAAAGAGACGGAACTACCCAGCTCGTTTTCTACTCACACTATTTTTACTAGAAACCTCGCGTCGACCTTCACGTCCCGGCCGATTGTTTTTACGGAAGAATCATAACGGAAGTTCAAGTCGTACAGTCGACTATTTGCCCGACCTCTTTCCCGATGGAGCCCAAGGCTGCTCACACACACCCATCGCCGATTGATTCTTTGGATGGATCGTCAACTGTGCCGATTCACCCTGTTCCCTCTCACTACATGAATTACTCAACCGTAACTTGCTCTCCCACTCATACAACCACCCGAAGGCATCCTTTGCGCAGAATGAAGACGTCGATAAGACGATTGGTGGCCAAGTTTGTTGTCGAGGACCCAATCAAGCGAGCGTACCTGCGCACCAGCCTCCTTTTCGCGCTTAGCGTGCTCGCAACCTGGATCCCCAGCAGCATGAACCGGATTCACAGCTGGCTTGTTGGCGATTCGCCCTACGAGTATCACGTCGCTACTGCCGCCGTGTTGCCGCTGCAGGGGCTGTGGAACGCCACCATCTTCTTCATCACCAGCCACCGCGCGCTGCGCGAGACCTGGAACAATAGGAACCTGGAGAGACCTGGGGACATGGCGGAGGCAGGGATGGAGAGATCAGGAAGCACGGATATGCGCTTGGCAGGAGGGGTAAGCTTCTTGGATGACACCGAGTCTGGGAGCGACGTTGAACTTAGAAGGATGGCCGAGGCTCCGGGGAAAAGGGCAGTGAGCTTGTGACGAATTTTCCATTGGGCTTGTCTTCATAATGCGGGATTGGGTTTCAAGGGAACAAGGAAAGGTGTTTCGGTGGTTTTTCTTTTTGTATTTTTGAAGCTATCTGCGTCAAGGCCCCTGCATAAAGCGTTTGGCATCACATATCAATCGTGATGAATGATAGATTGGAAGGGGCGGTAAATCTGCTTTAATTTCTCTTACAACCTGGAAATTGCCAAGCAAGACCGATTGATACCTATCCTAGCGTCGATGCAGGCAGACTCGGAAAGTCTTAGTTTGCAGAACTAGTTTTAAACGAAGGTATTATTCTCTTACCTCATATAAACCTAACAAACCTACTCCTCTGACGATGGGTAGTTGTAACTTGTTTCAAAGTGCGATATGCCAAAAACTACCGAATCAACTTTTCTCTCTTCCACCAAAGAGTGGCAGCGCGAGCGAGGAACTCTGATGATGGGAATTGGCATCTTGGGAATACTCGAACAGTTTTAAATATATGATAAGTTGACTCACCTTTAAACACAATGGTGTACTTCGCTGTGGAGACACCCGTCGAATTAGATTCTTGGTCAGGCGGGGTAGGTTCCATTCGTCGGACGCCAACGCGAATGCCCGTGTCGCGAGATGGACTGAACCACAAGATGGTGCCAACATGATCTTCTCCAACGTTCTGAGCGAGCCATGGCTTCTTGTCTTCAAAGTCGTATGCTCCCAGGCTGATGGAAACCTTGAGCGAGCGGCTGGCCAAGCTCGACCCCATCTCCATAGTGAAGGTGTCCCCGGCGGTGTCAATGACGACGTCATCGTTTTCGAGTCTGAATGGGACCTCAGCAACATCGCCGGCCCGTGCTGGGCGTCTTTGGTGGGCGATCCTGTAAATTGAATAGGCCTGCCGCAGCTCCCTGAACGACTGCGGGTTGCTGCCAAAGTCGTGAGCCCCAAGCGGAACCACTCCGTCAAAATGGCATTGGAGGATTGAAAAGCCTTGGCCAGGCCGCCGAAACCCACATCCTAGCTCAATTCTGGTAGGAGGGGTGCTAGCTTGGATGACGCGTTTGTAAACGATGATGACGGCTGAAGCATAAAACGATCTATTGACCGTGGACAGCCGAAGAAGCTCGTCGGTGGGCAGTTCAGCCAGGATCGCGTGGAAAGTCTGCGGGCGTTGTTAGTTTGGCTAGGCCCTAAGAGCACGGAAATCGAAACGCTTAATTACTTCATTTGGTAAACGAGGTCCTGACGGGTTGTGCTGATGCATTTCGGCGAAACGGTGAGACAGGCGGAATGCGGGTGGGGCGAAGCAACAGCGGCAGATGCGAAGATGTGCGATGCTGTCTCGGGGATGCAACTCTACGAGGCCAAATCCGATAATTTTGGATCAGGAAAGAGAAGAGGGAGCCAAATGCATGTTTTACGTTGGATAGCCAATTATTTATACCTTGTGAAATGAATCAGATCCGATGATTCATGTCTTCAATTCACGGAGAGCACATAATGACGATGTTTTGTTTGTTCTGTGAACCAAACGGCATTTCAACACCCATGAATGAATATCTATTACCCATGTACACAAAAAAAGAAGTTTAATTCACTTGGAACAACAAACCGTTTTCACGTGATAACCATTCGCTTTTGTTGTCTCCCTATCAAGCGAACAAGGCTCCATAGGCCCATAGATAGTGAGCCGGGGTTAACAAATATTGGACTAAAATAACTGGAGCCTCCAAGGCAATAAATCCACACGACGCGCAAACTCGCAGCTTCCATTTTTCCATTGCGTGCGTGCCCCATGGCCGCCATCGAAGACGGTCTCGGCAAACCCGTCTTACTCTGATACCACAGCCCCTTTGGAGCTGCCCCCCTTGAAGCCGACCCAGTCGGATCCGACACGGTGATTCAATGTTTCAGGGCCTTGTGCGTAATTTTTTTCACGAATCATGATGAGCCGCAACCACGTCACGGGCACGACATGCAGCCTTCCTCGCCACACTGGGCACATAGGCCATAGGCTATCCAACTGAGCGCGAATGGGCGATGCAGCCCGAACCGGCGCAAGTTGTTCCAGGGAACCAGACCGACGCCGTGGCTGGCTGCCGCAGAAGACTAGCTGAAAACCTCGGTTTACAGCGGGATGCCCGTCGTAGGCGGAACGGTGTGTGCCCACATCATGAGCCCATTCGGTCGGGTTATCTAAAGCTAGCTCAAGACTATCGATTCCCGCCCCACACCAAACCCCGTTGCAGACATGGTTTCGGCTAGATCCCGCTCCTATTCTTGGGCAACCCGGGGTCTGTAAGCAGCAGAGGGGCAGCTGAAGGTGGATGTGACGGTTCCATAGGGTGGCCGATGGTGGTTTTGGGAACCTTCATTGGTCTCCTCGGTGTGCTGCACCCAAATTACCGGGCCGACCGCGACCCCCGACACGCCCAAGACACTCCGCTACGTTGCAGTAGATCGTGATAGCCTCACTGGCAGACAGTGTCTAGTGCCCTCAGAACGTATCTACCTAGAATGGCGGCTGTGGCTTATCGTGTATGCTCTTTCTCAGTCGATAGTGTGTTGCTGAAGCCCTTGGCACCCGGCGAGCCCGTTTCATTCCTGGACCATGACCTAGCAGAATGCTCGCACACACACACACACGTAAAAATGTATAAATATTGGGCGCCAGCATCCGGTGAAAACTGTTTGAAAGGGGCAGGAAAACAGCCAAAGCAACTTCTACAACTCTAAACCAAGAAGCCGCAATCAACCACCATCAACTAATCATGGAGGCCGCTTTCAACCATCCTCTCCGCTCTCTTGGGGCACCGACAACTCTTTCCAAGTCCATCCTCCACCCCCAGCATGAAGCCATCGAGGCTTGCGTGAACGAATATCTCAGCGAGACATGGGAATGGCCTTCCACAAGAGCCAAGTTGGGGTTCTTGAGCTGGAAGCTGAGCGATACCGCTCTTCGCATGTTTGCTACTGGCGACTATGAGCGTGTCAAGCTGGCCTGCGAGCTGCTTCTGTTGGGATTTCTTATGGACGGCAAGTCTACGCTCGATTCAAACAAGCAATTCCATTCTTCTAACATTGAAGCAGATTGGTTTGACCACCAGAAGCCGGAAGACAGCAGCCTGGTTGTTCTGCGCCTCTCCACGCTACGCGATGCCCCCGAGTGCTTCGATCCCTTGACCAACATTGAGCGAATGCACCATTCAATCTTCACTCGCATACTCAACCAGGGGTGCTCAAGGAGACGGGACAGCCGTCGCATTGAGCAGATGATCATTGACCAATACGTGGAAATGCTCTTCTGCCACTGCGACTCCACTCGCGGCGACATGGCTTCGTTCCAAAAGTACCTGGCATACCGCGAGGTGGACTTTGGCATCAACATCTGCTCCACAATCATGTACTGGACCGAGAAGATCTCGCTCTCTTCCGAGGAGATGGAGCTGCTGAAGCCTCTTGAGCGCATTTCCAACTACCACGTGATGCTTCTGAACGACATCTTTTCCTTCAACCGCGAATGGAAGGCCCACCAGGAATGTCCCGAGTCCGCCGTCATGGTCAACGGCGTGAGCATCCTGGCCGCAGAGACGCACATCGGCGTTGAAGCGGCCAAGGCGTGGTCTTACTCCCTCGTGCGGACGTGGGAGCGCGAGTTCCAAAAGATGGCGGGCGAGCTGGTCGACAACGGGCAAGTCAGCACCGACGCCATGAGGAAGGCGGTTGAAGGAATCGAGAGGCGCATGACCGGAGCCGAAGAGTTTTACTGGCAGACAAAGCGATACCTTTGAGGCTATGTTTTGGGGGGCGCGCGATGATCATCATGAAATGGAGTTACGGAGTCAGGGTAATTGGGAACGGGAATAGAGTAAACATGAATTAGCGACAGCGAATAGGAACATAGATGCGACGAGTAATTGCTTTGCATATACGAAATAGTACTAAAATATGCCTCGTTTTGAGTTGAGAGAAATATGTTATTGGCTATTGATGTGAAGACCTATCAGCGTTTGTCTCTACGACGACCGTGATGGCCAAGACTAAGCAAGCGTCGTTGCCTTAATTCGTGGTCGAAATTTGGCCTCCTCTTTTCTTTTCCAATAGAATAGGCCACTCCCAAATAATCCCACTCAAAAGAACCAGCAGCCCGACCCTCTATCATTATTTAGCACCAAAAACGCCGTGCACCCAAAAGCAGTTGGTATCGCCTCACCACCAGGATATACCCACACCCTGGCTCCGATCATTCCCAGCCCCACATGACTTCCCATGGCCTCCACTCCCTTTTCTTTTTGAGGCCTCGCAAAAGTTCAACCACAGTCTATCCCAAAGAAAGAAAAAATCTGCCTTGCCGACTCAGCAACTCCGATCCAAACCCATCACATTCAATCCGGACGACGATGGACGGGGGCTCATGGCACTATTGGCTCTTAGCGAGCAACGCCATTTATAAGTGAACCCCTCTGATAGGCCGGGAAGAGAGAGCTAATGCAGCCTACCCTCATGGAGCCTCTGCAGTGCCCATTCAAACGCAAGGCCTCCGGTCCTTGTTCTGGGCGTCTCTGACAGCGGCATCCACAGCATCAAGAAGGTCCAAGTGGAAGAAGGGGCGGTCGACGCCATATATGGCTGCCATTGGGCGGCGACGGTCAGACGGAGCAGGAGAGAAGGCCCGTCTTGTCTCGACATCTGAGTCTTCGTGGTCGCTGTGACTTTCTTCAATTTCCGCTTCCTTTCGCTTTGCGATAGCTTCGTGATGCTCAGCCTCTGCCTCCAAATCCGGCACGCGCCGGGCGCCGGGGTTGGGGTCGATGTCCATCGATGTAAGGGTCGCCGCAATCGAGTACACGGGGGTCCAGTTACCGAGAGCAACGGCATTCTTTGCCGTTGGGAAACCGAAGCCGGCCGTCGCAAGAGCGCGGCGCGACCACCGGTTGTGGACGGATGCAAAGTGCCACTCGACAGCGTCGGGAGCCGAGTATCGGTCAAGCGAGTTGCGCAAGTCAATCAGGCCCTGGACGCAAGTGACATCGAGATTGTTGACGGCAGAAAAGTCTAGGACAACAGCGCGAAGATAGGGAAGCTTCTCGTTGTCAATGCTGTGCTTCTTCGGGCCTGGGTCGTTCCAGAGTCGGTCAGACTCCTTCTCGAAATGCTCTTCCGTCATTCGCTGCGTGTTCTTCACGATGAAGTCGAGCAGGGTTTCGATGTGGTAGGCTTGGTTGGTGTAGTTGTATGCCTCGTTGAAGCGATAAATGAAGACGCCAGGGTATGGTGATTCGACGTAGATGTCTGGGTTGGAGGCATCCCTGCGATCAAGCGGCAGGAACACTTCGCGAGTGCCTGACTCCTGGTGCAACGCGGTGCTGCTTGACCCTCTGCTCATCATCCCATTGTGGTGAGCATCTTTGTTGTCCGCTGCCCCCACCGCCCTGTACGCCTGGACTCGGCCGAGGAACTTGCCCCTTGTCCTGGCAAGACGACCAAGGAGAAGAGCCATGGAGAGAGCAGTACCGACGTAAATAGCCACCTCGAGCGTATCAAAGATTGCCACCATGACACAAACGAACCAAATGATAAACTCAAAAGGTGAGAGTTGCCAATAGGAGAAGACCTTTTTAGGCGGGGCAATGAGATTGCAAACAGCGTGGAGAATCAGGCCAGCAAGTGCAGCTTTGGGAATGAAGAAGAAGACAGCCGTCAATGCGTACAGGGCCAAAATGAGCATCACGGCGCTGAAGGCGCCCGCCAGGGGAGTCTTGACGCCGGCCTTGGATAGCACAGCAGAGGCTCCGAAAGAGCCCGTGCAGACGTAACCACCAACAAAGGGGCTGAACAGGTTGGCGGAACCCAAAGCCACAATTTCCTGGGAGGGGTTGACGGTGTAGTTGTACTGTCGACCCATGGCTTTGGCAATGGCAATGTGCTCAATAACTAGAATGATAGCAACGGCTGGCAGCTGAGGGAGGATGGCCTTGATCAACTCAATGCTTGGGCTGGGCACGTGTGCACGTTGGAAACCTGTCTCATGTTAGCATAGCTTTTTTGGTGGAACTCGGAGACAAGTGACCTACCAGACTCAATCTTGCCCACAATTCTAAACTTTGCTTCGTCGGCCGAAAGTCCCCTGTTGACGAGGAAGCTAACAAGCGTAAAGAGAATCATGACAAAGGTCATTCTCAGAGAGGAAACATAGGTCCATGTTCGCTTGAGCCGGGGCTGGCGACCCTCCATGTAGGCACAAAAGTCCCTGATGGCGAAGAGCATGAGAAAAGAAGTGATTCCTATGGCGGCATCTACCTTGGTCTCGGGCAGTGCTTTGAATGTATTAATGAAAACCTTGTAAGGGGCTTCTCGGGTGTTGACACTTGAGATGCCAAGGGCGCTGGGGATCTGGGTCGACATGATGGTGATGCTGGCCGAGGTCACAAAGGCCGAGATGGGAATGTAAGGAATGAACTCAATGATCCATCCCAGGCGGAACAATCCAAAGAATAGCAAAATGGCTCCGCAGATCAAGCTCAGCGCGTGGGCAATCTCTTCGTTCGTGTATTTATCCGGGTGGGAGCCGTTGACATGGCTGATGACTTGACCGACGAGAAGGGAACCGACAGCGGTTGTCTGTCATGACAAAGCATGTTAGTTTTCATTCTTGATCATGGGGACAGGGCTGTTACATACACCAATGACAATATCCTTTGAAGTTCCAAACACCCAATAACACACGGCACCAGTGAAGGATGTGTACAGACCGTGAGCGGGTGTTAGCTGAGCAAGGAGGGCGTATGCCATAGCTTGAGGAACAATGACTAGTGCAATGGTTATACCTAAATTGATCAATTAACAAAAATGGTTAGCGCAGAGTAACTTTTTTTTATTTGCGAAGCCTAAGATAAAGCTTACCGGCAATAATGTCGCCCACAAGCCAGTTGAGTCCGTATCTGGGGATCCATCCCGCACTGGGGAAGAGCTCGCGTGCATACTCTATGGCACCAGCCTGGGTCGGCGTCATATCCTTGAAGAATTCTAGAATTGTAGGCTCTTCCTCGCGGTAAATGTCTGCGGGAGAGATTGCACTGTTGGCGCGGACATCAAGGTCGCCCGGCAGCAGAGCATAGCGTTCGTTGGGATCGATCCCGAGAACTTTTTTGGGAAACTGGGAGATCTTCCCAGAGACCTTTTGGGAGAAGCTTTGGCTTTGGGCCTCCATGGCGAAGAGTCATTAAAGGGGGGGGGCAGGGAAACTAACTGAGTGGCAGAAAACACTGTCGAGTCTTTGCCATTCGCAAGTTTCTTGTTGATGAATTAAAGGAGTCACAAAAGGAGCGACCAAGAGGTAGATAAGGTAGCAAGATATACGAGGCGTCGGCGGCCCAGACAAACCCCAGGAACCCACCGAGCGGGAGACTCAGACGGATTTCACATCCAGAGACAGAGGCGCCGGCTGGCGGAGTCAGTTCACTTTGCCGGCAACATGAATCAAGAGGGGAGTCTTGGCCCCGGCCGTCGCTGGGGAGGTTTCAGCCATGATCAACGCGCTGGAAGCCGCTGAAACGACTGGAATACGCCAAGTAGGCCCGGGAGTCGGCCGATAAGGCCAGAGGCCATCGCGGGAACGAGCGACGCAGGGAAAGGGGCCTCCGCGACTGGTTGGCGGCTATTTTGTTGGGCCCATTGGGCGGCAGGGGTATGGTTGATGCCAAAGTAGATTTTAAGCATCTTTTCCTGCGGTCTTGGTGCGAGCTATGGAGACGGGGGTGGGTTCTGGCCGGGGCACAAGGGACAGCGCTGCGCAGGGTCCCATCCCCAATCTCCTGGGGTGGGAAGAGAAGAGAAATTTTGAGGGCCGCCGAGATGGAGCTGGCAGCCCTGTCAAAGCGGGAGCCGTCGGGAGTCGGCCGATCAGGCCTGGCCGTGGTTGCGGTGTAGCGGCGCCACACCCGCCGCGAGACGCCACCCAGCCGACCGAAGCCTCCGCCCGCTGGAATTGACAGCGCCCAGGCCGGCCCGAAAGCCGCCCCGCTCCCCGAGTCGCCGACTGAAGCCAGCGCCCCGGGAGGGAATCGGGCTTCACCCTTCACCTCCTCCACGCCGCTTCCCGCAAGCCCCAGGGCCTATTCAAATACGTCCCCGATCCCCGACGGCCCTCCCCCCTCCCCCTTCCTAGCGCAAGCCCAATCTTCTTTTTTTTTTTTGCTTCGCATCCCAACCTGGGCCAGTTTCCCTTTCTGGGCCCATTCGCTGCCTCATCGCACTACTCGCCCGCCCGCCCCATCTTCCAGAGAAATGGAGCCCACACATGACGCGTGCGCGATTCTGACATTCCAATGCCCACGGGGAAAATCCCTCTGTTTCTATCCTCCTGCCTCCAAATCGCACGCGAACCCTGAAATTGGACAGATGGGCGAGACGGGCACGCAGATCCAAACGGCCCTGTGTGTGATCGGCAGCTTGCCAAGTGGAAACCGGCCGTGCAAGCAAAAAAAAAAAAAAGAAACGCTCGGATCGTCCAGAGGAAAGGGTATCATCGCCCGGAATTTCTGCACCGGGCAGGCCTTGCGACAGCATATCACCATCCAGAAGAATTTCCCGGATCTAGTCTGCCGAAATGACGCGTATACCAAGGAAAGGGCCTAATTACCGTGTGATTGACTGAGTCAGTTGGGCCACCATCAGCAACAAACCGTCCTTCTCAACTCCATATCACGTCCCCGGCATCATCTCGCTGGCCAGGTCGCCGACCAATTCGGCATCTCCAGTATCCCCGCTTCTCGCTTTCTCCTCCATCGTCTTTATCCGCTCTAGCACTCCAATTGTAGTCAGGTGGTTCGGGTCATTCATGGGGCTTCTTGCGGTAGCAGGTGAAGTTGTGCTTCTTGAGCAAAGCCGAGGCCTCCCCGTGACCCCCTGCCTATCCAACGTGATTGCATAGTTTGCTAGACCCAATTGTTCCAGGGTGTTCCTCTCCGAGAACCAGCTTTCTAAGTTCCAGTGCCTGTGATCCTATCCCCTCGGCTTTCTCCAACCAGCCCGAGTCCGAGTAAATTGCTGTGACTTTTACTGTGCTTGTCAGGGCGCCTGCATGTTCCTCGCCAAGTTACCCCATCGTTAGTTTCAGGATCCTCCCCCGATCTCTTCAGCTTCGGCCAATCGTCCTTGACTCCAGTATGCCAATGCGGAGCTCCCTAGGCTAGTGAGCGCAGAGAGGTGCGTTTCCCTGAGCACGCCCTTCTCTATCTCAATTGCTTAGGCTTAGCACTTGCTCCGATTGCTCCTATCTTTCTTGATCCGAGTATTTCGACGCCAAGCTGCCCATGGAAGCGATGTCAAGACAGTCTTCTTCCGAGAGTCTTCTGTGCTTTCTCAGCTGTGATTTCTCGGCCTTTCCCAGATGAGCCCAAAACGTCTTGCCATTGGAAAACTACTGCAGCCCTTGAAGTATTTCCTGACGCGGCTCCCCTATTTCTTCAGTAGCCAGCTCTATTGCTTTTTGCTGCAGATATTCCGCTTCCTTTTACCGTCCCCGGCGATAATAAATATTCGTAATTAGACCCATGCGGCCAATGGTGCCTCGTCACCGGAATCCTCGTCGTTGACCTTGCCAACGTCCTGCTGGAGCCGTGGAAAAAACAAATCAAGGATTCCCTGCCTGCGAAGCTTCCATTGCGGAAACCTCCGTGGCCAATCCCTGGATTCCCTTCAATCGCTGTGCAACAGCCGTGCTGCGCGAGGTGATAAAGACGGACGCGCCAGGACGTTTCAGCAGGTAAGATGCGAGTGGTCCATTCACTGTTTCTGTTCCCCCCACCCCGCTTGATACATCGATGCCGCACGAGCCAAACCCCAGATAAAAGATATTGATGTCGTCAGCGGTATCCAGAACTATAAGCACAAGGCCAAGACCATCTCTTTGCAGATAGTCGCAGAAGATGTGGAGTGTGTCGGATTCGGGCACTTCGCGCTCGAGTTAGAGAGTTAGACGCGTTCGGCGATTGCATCTAGGCCTCTTCAAACTGGATCTTGTCCCAGCACAAACCCAGGCCACGCTAGTTTCACGCGAAACATTATTACATCATGGGTGAATTGTGTGACGAGCTGGGACTTTTTGTCCCAGAGTAAGTCTCATGGCGCACATTCGCAAAGTGATGTCTCGCCCAACTCCACTTATACCCACGAGGCTGATACAACTCATTGACTCTTCATACCTGCTCTCCATTCACACTAGAATGTTGTCGCGTTCGGTAGAGTCCGGATCTACGTCAAAAGATATCCAAAAACAACTCTCAAGCCTACGCTTAGAAGGGGCCAACAGGGCGCCTGCCAGTTGCTCAGGGCTGTGGGAAATGTCTTGGATCTTTTGTCGGACTTCCAATAAAAGTTTCCCATTTGAAATAAGTTTCGTGGTCCTTTCGATCGCTTGATGACTTCATGAATTCCATTGCTCCTGTCTGATCGATCTGCAGTCCGAGGGGTAGAGTTGTTTCCCGACGTTCAAGTTCCGCCGCTTGTTCGTCGACCGAAATGGCCAACGTGCTTGCGCTGGAAATTCAGGGAGTGATATCAAATCAAACTTTATTCGGAGCCTTATTTTCAAAAGAAGGAGCAAATATGTTCACAAGTCACCTGACAGGTTGGGCAAATGGCAAGCTACAGCAAGATTGAATGCAATCCGTCCATGTCTCTCCAACAATCCCACTCGTCAGTTGCTAGGTCCACCAGTGGTAACTTGTAAGGACAGTTATTATTTGTGGTGGCAAAATGTCATCCATATTATTAGGGCATTTTTCGCTCCTAATTCCCGATGCCAATACAGAGTCTTCACGCTCAACCTCTTGATGTATAGAACCCCACATAACCGACAAATGCACCACCTTTACGCAAGGAGGTACCTCCGCTTTTGCGGATGGTTCAACATGATGAATCCCCTACCCTAGAGTAGCATTCTCTCCAACCGGACAGTATCGAGATATCAGTTTTGCATATTTAAAATAGATTAGCAGGGTGTAAAATTGAAGCTGCGTATGGAATTTATTCAGATTTCTATAAATCATCTACAATGAATGTGGGAAATATCCTATGATTGAAAGAAAGACTGTCATAGACAACATTTAGACCGGTCGGGTCGCATACAATCTGCCGTGGCCAAACAGAGAGAATCAAAAGAACATCCGTTGTACATGTGCACACATCCTATCCATCTGTGGCCCTGGTTCCATCATGCTGAAGTGATGCACGTCCTGCAGCACCTCAACGGCCAACCTATCCCTGCCAAGCAATGATGTCCACCCATCTGCAGAGAAGTCAGTGCGGTTGTTGATCAGCCAAATCATTTCTCGCGGATCGTCGGGCCGAATTTCTGGCCTGGGGCCATCGGGATCCTTGCATACCCCATCTGGAGCATAGACCATGAGCGTTTTCGGGGCCAGACCCAAGGATTTAGGCCAAGCGACTGGTTCGTACTTATCCAGCATGCAGATAAACGCGTCAAAATGCGGGCGCAGCCACTTTGGAATACCTGAGCCGGTCCCGAAAATACCAAGCTGCTGAAAGAAGTCGTACATGCGAGCCGGTGGGTTTTGCAGACCGATTGGATTTGGAGAGTCGATCAGTATCAAAGACTCGACTGCGTCCCCCGAGGAAACTAATTGCCGAGCTGCTTCGAACGCGCAGATGCCTCCTGCGCTCCACCCTCCCAAGTGATAAGGACCGGATGGCTGCCGGCGTTTTAGCTCGATGACATATTTTGCTGAGAGTTGTTCGAGGGTGCAATTGGACTGGGCCATGTCCTCAGGCGCGGTGCGCCAGGGACAGTTCAATCCATACACTGCTACTTTGGGATCGATTTTAGAGAGCGTGGCATACGAGGAAGCTGAGCCCGAGCCATCAGGGAACATGAATAAAAACACACTGGCGGATTTTCGCGAGCCTTGGAGCAGAACTGATGTGGCGTGAGGAGCGTTTTTGACGACTTCGTCTCCAAGAAAGCTGTGCCCTTGTCGAGGCGGAACTGTGGTGGGTGTTGCCTGTTCGACATCTAGCCCCAGAATGGACCCGACAGCAGCCTCCAACTCAACTAGGGTTTTATTGTCGGCAAACAACGTAGAGGGAAACTCTACTTCAAATATTTCACTCAGCCTTCCCATGGTTGTCAGAGCAAGCAGAGAGTCGACACCGATATCGTCCATGCTTGTCGATCCACAGAGCTCCTCCAACTTCATTCCCGTCTCTTCAGCGATCGTAGAACGAAGAATTAAAACATAGTCCAAATCTTCATTTTCGGATGTAATCGAGGTTTTTGGTGTTGACGTGCCTGATTCCCCTTCACTACTGGATACATTGGTGCTAGAGAGAGTTGTTTCACTGACACCATGTCCGTAGAGTTGCTGGAGATCATTGACACTGGGGCAATCAATGAAAATTGAAGAAGGCAGATCCAAGTCCAGCTCCTCTCTCATACGACCTGTGATTGTCAAGGATAAGAGAGAATCGAGACCCAGCTCGGCAAATTCGGTATCCAGCTTCAGCTCTTCAAGACCGACACCAATTTCTTCTGAAATAATAGCCAATATTCCAATCCAAGTGCCCCCAGAAGCGACTGGGGGAGATGGTTTGGATGGTGAGATTGTGCTATTTCTCTTGGGCCCTGGCACTGCTTGTATCTTAGGCTTTGGTCTAGGAACTGAGGGGGAGACTTGAGGGGACTTGGTAGGTGTCGATTTGACCATTGGACGCAATCCGTCCAGGGCGCGACGCGGAACTCCCAAGAACTAAGATAGTCAGAGGGTTTCTAGTTTCACTTTAATTGTATTGACGTACCTTGATTTGCTGTATCAATGCAATAATCTGGTCACCGTCAAAAATATACGTGTCACCCGAATACAAAGTTCCCTCGAGCAACTGCATCCGGTTGTAGCAGTGATAAGTCTTGCCGTATTCTGGCTTTGCGACCAATTTCATACTTTCCCATTCATTGTTGATGAAGACTTCGGCCTTGGGGTGCGGGCTGTCAGTACCGTTCATGATAAAACCAGCGACACCGCCCACGCTGTCCATCCATTTGGGGTTGAAGTAGAATCCTTCATCGTCAACCTGAAATCTGACTGTTGATACAGCTTCGAGATCATTACTATCAAGGATGACTTCTCTCATTCCCTGATATTCGGGACTGTACTCGACGATGTTGGCGAAAAGTCTGTAAACAATAGTCTGTTTCATGCAGTGCGCCTCCCCATTTTCGACGGCGTTTCGCAGAGCATTAATTCTACTCTTGACGAGGTAAGAATTTCTGTTCCACTCCTTTTCCCAGTCTTGGGTTGGTACCAAGTTAATGGTGCATGTTGCATGGTTCGCACTTTTCTTGCCCTGAGCATTGACACTGAAGATGCTAAATTTGGCTGTATTGCTAGACCAATTTGCGACTGCCGATATCCTAAAGAGCTGAGAATCCATGTTGGGATTATAAACCAGCGGCTTCTCAATTTCCATGTGAGAAACGTCCATTCCCATGCATTTTGACAACATCGATCGCTGTTCCATGAAATAATGGGCGAGGTGCAGCGTAATGTCCCCCCACAACGACTTTTCACGTTAGCTATTGGTTCAGTGACAACGGACTTGGAAACATACCGAAGGGCAAAGCTCTGCTCCGTTCACTTTGTGGCCAGTGAATACCGGCAGTAATTTGGGGTCATGAACATCTGATTCCACTAAAATAGAGGACTCACTATCTCCATGACACTCTTCAATCACTCTTTGGAGAGACGGAGAGAGTCTCTTGAAAGGCTTTGGGATTTCGATGGTAGGCGCCTGTTGAATTAGTTGAGTACTATCACCCTTATTCAGGCAAAAGTCATTGCGATACATGATCCAATAGTTTTTGAGATCCCAGCGGTAACGCGGCAGCTCAATTACTGCGTTGCACTGATCAAAGGGTCGATGGTACTCGTTCCAGTCAAGGTCAAATCCACCGAGATACAAAATCTCGAGGCTTGTTGTCAAGACTTTCCAGGGATCAGTGTCCTTGCGAAGTGTGGCTGCCGTGTTGGATTTGCTGCCAAAGATGCCCTTCAGCATCCCGGAGCAAATAGGATGAGAACCGATTTCAAGCCAGATTGTCTTCTCATTTACTAGGCCAGACCTTGACGCTTCTTCGAGCGCACCTTGGAAATTGACTGCTTGGCGACAAGAATTTACAAGATAAGATCCATTCAGGGTGTCCTTTTCGGTGATGACTTGAGAAAGCAGCGGTGATACGTATGGAATAGAGGGAACTCTGAAAGTCACTCTTTTCGTCTCCATCTCAAAATCCCCTAATATTGAATCAACCTGAGAGGAGTGAAAAGCATAAGGTACGTCTAAGATTGTGGTTTCATGCCCCGTCTTCTTGAAGATGTTTTTGAGATGCTCAATCTCCTCGGCGCTACCGCTAACCACATTGCCCTGTGGCTGGTTCAAACATGCAACCTCGGCAGAGGAGCCACTGATGAGAGACCTAATTTCATCTTCCGTAGCTTTGACAGCTAACATTGAATGGGTGCCAGATTCACAGTGACGTTTGAGAAGTTGTGCCCGAGAACCAACCAGGTATACCGTATCAGCAGCCGACAGCACATCTGCTGCAAAGAGTGCTGCATATTCACCGAGACTGTGTCCTATGGCGAGACTTGGCTTAACACCCCAAGATCTCCACATTCGGGCTAATGCCATTTGGGTGCAAGTGATAGCGAGCTGGGTGATGACGGGGTCATCTACCTTAGTATCATCGGCATTTTGAACAATATTGAGAAAACATGGGAATCCATGTCGCTGGGAGATTTTACTCAGGCGTTGCATGTCATCCCTGAATGTTGCCATGTTGGCAAACAGCTCCTTTCCGATTCCGCGGTAAAATGAGCCCTGACCCGTGAAGACAAATGCTACTTTTGGAAGCTTGGTAGCTGGTGGAACAGTCTTTGGCTCTATGGTGCTTAATTTGGACCGCAATGATTGCAGAATAGAATCTGCATCATTTCCGATGGCGGTAACACGGTAAGAGTGGTGAATCCGCCTCGCTGTTGTCGTGTAGGCCAGATTCGATACCTTAATTTCTGGGTGCCTTTCAAGATGGTTGATCAGAGCCTCCATATTTCCCCTAAGGGACTTTGATGTCTTTGAAGACAGTGCAACCAGGTGGAAAGTTCGGGGATCGTCGCCTCTTTCATCTTTGCGTGGCGGAGCATCCTCAAGAAGCATTGCGGTGTTGCCCCCAGCCGCACTAAAGTTGTTCAAGAATGCCAATCGCTTGCCGCACGGATTCTGGGTTCTTAGCCAAGGAGTTGGTTTGAGGGCGATGTTGACATTTCTTTCCTTTAGGTCAAGAGGGTAATTGTGGTTGATCCTCGTCTTGATGCCACAGTGAGGTGGGATTTCGCTGTGCTTCATCATCATCAGGACCTTGATTAACGCCGAGACGCCTGATGCAGATTCAGCGTGACCCATGTTTGCTTTGGAAGAACCGACATATAGAGGGTATCTCGGCATGCGCTGTGTATTAGGTACGAAAACGGATAGGACCGAGTTCATTTCTGTTGCATCCCCGGCTTGAGTCCCTGTGCCGTGCATCTCAATGTAACTGATGTCGAGAGGATTAACCCCGGCGTGTCGGATAATCCTCTTGAAAACAGAAACTTGGTCGCCTTCATGGGGTCTGGTGATGCTTTCAGTCTGCCCGCAATGATTTGTGGTCGCGCCGGAGATGATTCCGAAGATGGGGTCGTTGTCCATCTCTGCATCCTCGAGTCTCTTGAGGATAACTGACCCAACTGCGTCAGCTCTGCAGTAGCCGCTGGCGCCGTCATCAAATGTGTTGCAGTTTCCTACAAAAAGTTAATATGCTGTAATGCAGCGAAAGAAAATGCACGAACCAGTTGTTGTCAAGAAGTGTCCTCTGTCGAGCCCTACAAAATTGTCTGGGTTGGTAAGCACATTGGTGCCTCCGGCTACTGCAGTATCGCATTCTCCTCTCCAAAGATATGCGCATGCGGTCTGGATAGCGGCAAAACTGGAAGAGCATGCTGTATCCATACTGAGACTCGGACCGGAGAACCTGAAAAAGTAGCTGAATGATATGTCAGGATTTGACTCAAATGAAAGTACTTTATTTCAACCAACCTGATTCTGCCTGGCACGAATGCTCTGTTTCCTCCAGGTATAAAGTAAGTATCCACATTCTGGCCACTATTCACCTCTCTCCAATCATCACTAGTAGTGCCAAAAAATACCCCAATGCGGTCTTGCTGTGTAGATGGGGTTCGATTTGGGACCATCCCAGCCATCTCTATCGCCTCATACACTGCTGTAATAGCGAGTCTCTGAGCCGGGTCCGTGTTTTCTGCTTCTCGAGGAGAAATATTAAAAAACCGCGCATCAAACAATCCTGGCTCCTCAATCCAGCAGCCGTACTTGATGCGGCTTGTATTTTTCGTTTTCCCAGTCGCATCATAGTGTGTTTTCCAATCGAACCGGTCAGCTGGAATTTCTCGATGCAGATCTCGACCAGCCTTGAGGTGCTCCCAAAACTCTTCATTTGAGGAAGAATCTGGAAAGCGACCAGAATATCCAATTATGGCGATTTTAGAGTCTGAAAAATGTCCGCGCTGCGTGGGGCTTGTTTCGGAGGGCGTTGATATTTTCAAGGTTTCCACATCAATCTTGACTCCTGCGAGAGATGTAGAGAGAAGCTGTGATGCATTGCTGTTGACCGAGATTAATTGGCAATGGCCAATGCTTTGTTCACAAAACTCCTCAATAATGGAACCAACAACTTGGTCCCATCTGACTTGCTCTCGTAGACAGCTTTTGACAACAGATTCCAGGAGATCTTTGTATTCAACTGCGGTTTCAGCCTGACCAGTTGCTGGAGAGAGGAATGTCAAGTATGGCTTGTAAGACTTTAGGGGCTGTGTTTTGATGATGCTCTTGAATGCATCCTCATCAAAGAGATGTTGTGCATGGTATGGTGAGTAGATGGGTAGATCATAGGCTTTTGCTTGAACCGAAGAGAAGAATGTTTTGAGCATGAGTGGGGGGCCACTGAGGGTCATGTGATTGGGAGTGACTGCACTGATGTATGGTTTCCACGCTTGTTGAAGGTGCTTGGATTGTTAGAAAAAATACCTTCAACGAGATGAAGAGGCCAAGCTTACATGTGAAGAAGCAAAGTCATCAACTTGTTGCTGAATATCGGATCCATCTCTGGGCACCACCACAGACCACACACCGGCATCTTGGCCAATACTCCCAACGATGTCATCCCTCACAATAAAAGAGTAGAGAGAAGTATGAAAAGAGGTCACCACAGCTTCTATGGCCACAGGGATGAGTTCAGTAAGTGACCGTGAGCAACTGACAGCCGCTGCCGCGAATGCTCCCGCGCAGACCCCGAGGCAATATGTGGTTTGGGAAGACGGATAATGTCGACCACCCCGACTGTAAAAGCTTCCAGCTTATTAGAAATGAAGATTGGGTAGTGAGAAGGCATGAACTTACTCCAAGAATTGTCCAACTTGGAATACAGATAGAAGACAGAATTTGAGTATTGGGGTGCCATCCGTCTCACCGAGCTTGGATACGAGATCGATGAGCGTTGTGAAGCGGGGAAATAGGTTTTGCCTCTGAGTGCTAAGACGGCCGATCTCATCCCTGATCCTGGAACCGACTTGTTCTAAGAATGATGCTAGCAAGGGGTTGTCGCGAATGTGGAGAAGAATCCTGAGATCTTCCTCAAATGTGGTGGACAAGTCCCCGAACAGAAGGACTTTGCGAGACCCCATTGTACTTTGTGGATGATGGTAATTTTGATTTGATTAATTGATGTTTGACATGGTAGACTTAAAATCTATAACACTGCAGAGTTCGACTGGTGCTTTATGTTTCAGTCGGTTGTTGTGTTGGTAAGCCGCAGTATGCTGCCATGACTGAATGATATCCGGATTGAGCCACGCTTATTGTCAGATTTACTCTATGAATAGAACAATCAATCACGAGTCTTGTCTTAAGGCATCAGTGTCATGCATCATTCTCTCGGCGGCATCGATAGGCGGTGCTCGGCGCCCGACTCGCAGCCCGGGCATTCCACTCCGAATGTATCGATGCCGAGACAATATCTCGGCCTATATGTCGGTATTGAGATCAGAATATACAGGGATCGTTTATGGATGGAGAAGGATAAAAGCCATCCTTGCTATTTTACCTCCAGGACACTAGCCGCCCTTGCCCTTTTTGATTGAGCAAGAACAACGCCAATTTTCGGACTGATCAAATCTAAAACCTCACCGCAGCTGCTCAAATCATGACGGAGAAGTACTTTTCAGTTACCATCTTTGGCTATCGAAGGCTTGGAATGGACGAGGAATTTTACCACAACTACATCAGCCAAACGCACGCCAACCTCTTGAAGGATCTGCTCATCAAGAACAAGATTGTCTCTTATCACATGGTAAGCCCATCGTCGATCAGCACATAATCATGCATATTTTAGGCAGTAAGCTTATTTTGAAAGCAACATAATTCTACGAAGGGTCGCTCTATGTTGAACCAGATCTTGCCTGGCATACCGTCGGACAAGGTGGACGATTGTGATTGCATCGTTCAGATAGTTTTCAGGGATGTGGATGACTACATCAGAGTCAAAAATGATGAAAAGTACCAGAATGTAGTCAACCCCGATCATGAGGTCTTTTCAGACCAATCCAAGACAAAGTTTGTTACCGGCTGGTTCGAGTTTCACGTGGCTGGGGGAGAGGCGGTTTGAACCATGATTCTAGCACCCGTTTACCATTGTTATTTGCTGCAATAGTTGATTACTTAACTGAGAAAAAGATTCTTTGCATCAAATGCTCTTCCATGTGCCCGATGCCCCCACGTGCTGCAAGTCATGATGAATCGGCCCTTATTTTATGGCGCCTCGGCCTCCCTCCACATCCCCGTACCAAGCCACATCCAGGATGTGTATCGAGTCATGCGATAAAGAATATATCTGCCCATCTGTGTCAGTAATCTACCCCGAAACGGCAATCCCTACCTCCAGCTCAGCTCCACTGCTCAAGTCTTTGTTAGCGTCGAGAAACGATAGATTAAGAAAGCCTAAAGGCGGACCGACCCGCCGCAAGGGACAGCACACGAGAAAATGGTTTGTACACATGGACGAATAAGTCAAAACATGCGAGGAGCTTTACTCAAGTTAGTGTAGTGGTTCTCAAATTTGCCACGGCTGTAAGTAACAGCAGAGGCTGTCCGCAGAGTTAAGATGGATGAGATAAAGTTCTTTAGCATGCTCTCGCTTAGCTAGATGTTGAATACCCAGTCGTCATTCACCCTCCATCCTAAAAGGACCACACCCAAATCCCTTGCTTTTTCCCACACAGACCACGCCACCAACTTCCACGTAGCACACAAGGCCTTGATATACTGCTTGATTTGGGCATTGCCTGTAAATTATTAGAGTACAAAGGCGGTTGGTTAGGTGGTTTGTAGGTCGTATATGCAGTCCCATGCAGAGTTGGTGCAACCCAACTTCTTATGGAGACGCCAAGGCTGGTGTTGAGTCCACACCACCAGCTCGGTGTGAGCCACCCCCTGGTCAATCATGGCACCCGATGCAAGCCAGATATTGCTATAATATTGGTTGGCAATGATTTTAGAACTTGAGGTATACTGCACGTTGGAGGCTTCACCGAGCCCTGATTGGGACTGCAGCGCTTCACACAACTAACCAATACGACTAATCAATAGAACATGCATATGCAGCAACCCCTGTCTCCCCGGGATCTTTGCCGACTAATGGGCAAATCTCAATATCTCGGCCCCCAGACACGTGCTCGATTCGTATTCAAGGAAGGAATCCGGTTAGAGTTCTGACTTCTCACCTCCGCTCGATGTTTTGGGTTGTAAGCATGTCACTTCGGCGCCCGACCCTTGAAACAATGCTTCAACCAATCTGACCACCTTGTCGCCAGAGGCCACAACGGAAATCTTTTCCAGGATGACGGCAACCTGATCTCGACTAACGCCGCGGGTGAGAAGTGGTGGTTGTGAAAGACCTAGCCCTGTCACTAGCTCGTCTACATGCCGCGCAACCTCAAAAGCGTCAGCCTGGTCATCGCTACATCGGTGTTGGCCTCCCAGTAACGGCAAGAGACGGGCAATCTGCTTGGCGGCCGCGGTGCTAGTCTCTGCCTGGTGACGGATGACATGACCTAGTGTAAGACAGCTAGTTTCACCATCTAATGAGCCTCAGTCAGCGCTGCCTCTGGAGATTCTGGATGATGGGAATCTGGAATTAAGGTGCTGTTGATGCTAGTTTATCCATGCGCCACCCCGTTAAAGTGACGTTTGCGAATGGCGGAGGCAAAAGGCGCAGCCAGGTCGCAAGACGACTAAACCTTAACTGTGGATTTAGAGTAGATCCCACCCGCCTTTTGTGTGGCCATCGACTCGATCCCAGGGACTGTATTATGATGTGACAGGAAAGGGGCGCAAGGAGGGCCGTTACTTACGAGGAATACCGTACGGGCTTCCAATTGCATGGCCCAAGGAATGAGACAATCCCATCCCACCCTTAAAGTTGGAGCCTCGAAGCCCAGAGCTTGCAAAGGCAGCCAGCTGCAGCTGCGTTGTCACGTAATGGCCGTCATCTGACCCGTGAAGGGCCTTTGCCTGCGGCAGGCCTTCAGCCAAGCCGGCAAAGGCCCACATGGCGAGAGCCTTCCAAGGCATCTCCGAAGCGTATGGATGGTACATGGTCTCGACTGCATGATCGATGGCACGCATGCCTGTCGAGACCCAGAGCCGATGGGGAGTGTGCTGGGCAAACGTGGCGTCATAAAAAATAGCCCCTACCCCCATGGACGGGTGCATGAACCCGACCTTTGTGCCGTCTCGGCGTGTGAAACCACCACCTGCAGTGCATTCAGCCGCGCTAAGGGTCGTGGGGATAGCGATATGCGCAAGGAACTTCCCGGTGCTTTCGTGTATGCGGAAACAGATGGTCTTGGCCGAGTCGATGGGCGACCCGCCACCCACCGACAGAATGGTGTCGATGGCCTCGGTCTGGGCCACGAGCTGAGAAGCTTCCTCCACTCCTTCTTCTAGGCCGTGCTCTTTAATCCTTCCATAAGTTCCGGCATGATGGTGGCCCAAAAGTGCCTCCAGCTTCTGGACCAAGGGAGTGCTGGTAGCGATGGATGTCCCAGTGACAATGAAGACCCTGGACGCAGACGATGGCAGAACGTCAAGGAGGTGTTTCTCGACGCACCCAGCCCCGTAGTAGAGGTGCTTCAAGTGAGACTGGGGCTTCCACAGGCCAAAGAGAGGGTAATCTGCGCATGTAGTGGTCATTGCGAACAGGATGAGTTGGTTTTGAGCATAAGGTCTGCAGGTCCAGGTTTAAGACTGGCGCAGTTCTGAAAGAGCGACGTCGGTTGCGCAGTATTTCTACCTGCTAAGCGGTCAAGCTCGTGTGGTTCACAAGGTGACAATATCACATCGCCCTATCAGCATGATCACCATGCCTGACGATTCTAATTGACCGAGTTTGTCTAGAGGTGCACCGGGGCGCAGACCAAGAAGAGTACAAACCGGAACAACAGGATAGCGCCATCCATCAAAGGTGGTACAACACCGCAAGCCCGTCTTGGATGGATTCACATGATGCTCTTCTCAGCCCAGCTCATGGGCCCGCCGTCTGAGCCGTAACTAGGATGTAGGTCAAGCCACCGACCAGTCCAGCTGGGCAGAAAGCAAGAGAAGAAAGAGCAGTCATTTCCCTAAATCCGAAAGCAACAGGACCTGTCAATTATCCCAATGGGTCTATCAAGAATAAGCTCCTGCACCGAGCAACGGACTGCGCCACCGCCTTGTCTCTGACGCGGGAAGGAGTTTACGCCTATCCTCATTCGGCTGCGGCTTGAGCAGGGCTCAGCGTTCAATTTGAGGCCCACGTTATATGCGATCGAGTTTCTTTACATTGGGACCTACTCGCTCCCCGTACACCCGCAACAGAATTGTCCAAATACGAGATGTGGAATAATCAAAGCAAGGAGGTTCGTCTCAAGTCAGATTCGCTAGCAGAGAGCCCGACAGCTGACCATATTAAATGCAGCAGCCACAAATGTGGTCTACACATGATCTAGCATGTGCACATTGTCGGACCCGGAAGATTCGTTGCGGTAGAGAGCGACCGCAATGCGAGAGCTGCAAGCGAGACGGCGTCGAATGCCGGTACTCGTCTCCAGGTAAACGCATTAATCACGTTAAGCTTCTGTAAGTGGAATTTACACACCAACCTTATACACTCCCCTACCGCCATGTACAAAGGGTTGATGAAACTGGTTGTGTTTCAGGTGTCAAAACTTCGAGGCGCTCGAGGACCAGCTGAACAATATACAAGGAGATCTCTCCGTGTTGACGTCACTGGTGAAAAATGGAGGCCCCAGGAAGTCGTTCCCTGCGCTGGGAGAAGGATTAATTACGGAAGAGTTTGACGATGCCACTTCACCTGGCATCATCCGAAAAGATCGCCATGTCATCAGGAATGAGACCCATGCCACCGAACGGTACCACGGACCTAGTTCTTTATTCTCTCTATGCAAAGAGTTTCGGGACGATCTCATCTTCCAGAACTCTGGAAATGGATCCCCTGTCGAAGAAAATGATAATATTCGCATGGTGCTAGAAAAGATGTGCGCCGATGCTGGCAACGAAGAACATGTGGATATTGCATCAGAGCACACGGGCATTTGTCTCCCGCCTCGACAGTTTCTCAACATTGTCATTGGTCCATTTTTTCAGAATGCTGACTACGCAACCGATTTATTCATGCGTTCCAACTTTCATACTCAGCTGGATCGTGTTTATTCGCATCCCTTGGGTCCTGCAGATGAGGCTTGGGCCGTCTGCTTCAATATCATCGTGTTGCTGGCCATTGGGAAAGACCAATCGTCCCAAAAAAACAGCCCCTTCATCCAGCCCTTTCTTCAGACTCTAAAGATGACGGTGAATAACCCTCGCGTCTTTTTCTCTCCGAGACTTGTCAACGTCCAGGTCTTGGCTTTACTGGTAAGAGGCCACAAGAACAATGCATTGTTGTATGCTTGCAACTGGCGCTGACTACCCGAGAAAGAGCCATATCGCGGAGCAATATAGTCCCCCAGGTTTCTCGGAAATGATCTTTGCGCAAGCCTGCCTTTTGGCTCGGACGATGGGCCTTCATCAACGCTGCGACTCCACAAACGATCAGGTCTCTGATGAGACGATCGAGAAACAAAAGGTATTCCGGTCTCTTTATATTAGAGACAAACATTTAGCCATCTGCAGAGGATCTTCTCCTTGGCTTTCGAGCTTTGACTCCAACATCTCGCAGCTTTTGAATGCATCAGCTGAAGAGGAGACTGCAAAATACGGGCCCAGAGTGGAACTCGCCCGTATTCAAGACGAGGTTTACCGTAATCTGCACCCTGCAGAGGCACTGAGCCTCACCCCAGCGAAGCAATCCCACTTGATATTGATGCTGGAACAAAAGCTTGATCGCTGGGCGACAGCGAACCAAGTCCTGAAGAAAGCAACCTCCTCGAGTGAATGGGCGGCGCTATCCTTGTCTTTCTTTGCGACCAGGATTTGCATTTCTAGAAGCAGCGATGATCCGAGGCTTTCCATGTTGGCTTTCAACGACGCCAAGGCCAGCTGCTTTTTGTTCCTATTAGCCACCGCAAAGAAGCCAGACCCACGGTTCGTTGAGGGTCTAGAGCAGATCCTTGGCCGAAAGCAGGCCCCAAGTCCCCTGATTATTTGCAATCCTGATAGGAACTGCGATTCCTCGTTGCGCTTCCAACTTCTTGGTGGCGATGAAACTGAGAGTGCGGCTTCGTTGCCCCGGCTAGTGGCGAATTTGTCCTTGGCGGCCATCTTCCAAATAGCGAAAAATGTTGCCGCTCAGCCAATAGCGGTCATGGGTAGCCCGTCTAATACGCCCGAAGAGGAAATGCTTCTGTTGGAGGCGATGCGTGATAGCTTCATGTCGACCACGGATGATGCCAACGTCCAAAATCTGACTCAGAAACTTGGCCGAACCCTGGACACGATCGTGTGTGTTATTCGCCATAAACGTTTCCCCAAAGCAACCAATACACCATCTATGATCTTCAATGACATGTCAAGCATCCGCTCGAGTGCCTCATCCGGCTCCCAGCAAGGAAATATCAGCGGCTCCCGTAAGGATGCTATCCCGGATCCCGACGCCCCGTCAGCTCTGATCACAGCCAGCGAAGCTGCAAGCACTTCTTCTATGCTGCTACCCTTCATGCAGCCGTTCGATTCCCCTACAAACTGCTCCCCATGGCCATCGGGCGCAAACCCAGCTGCAGCCAATGGGCTGGGAATCTCGCCTTGGCCTGTGTCATACAAACAACAAATAGATGGTACAGGGCGCGTGGGAAAACGTCCGAGGTTGCCGAGCCAGCCGGAATTGTTTGAAATGACGACAGCTTTTGCAGAGCAGTTCCAGGGACAACTGCAGAAAGCTGACGAGGATCCGTTATCCATGTTTGACTTTCTCTCCGCAAATAACGATGTTGCTGTGTTTGATGCCGACGAATAACATGTATCTACGATGTATTCTTTCATTCTTAACCCTAAATTCAATTAGAGCTACGTCTTACGTCTTTTATTTCATAAATATTAGCAATAATATGGATTGAATTCACACTTTCTATCAATACATATGTGGCAGGCCTGGATTAGTACCAATAGAGCCACTCCAACAGGAAAAGAAATATCCACACCAGAATAAATTCTAGTCACTTATGCGAAATAACGATTATTATTAGATCCTCCCACACCAAACTACTCATCAGCCTTATGCTCTGTGGGTGCCTTCTCTGCCGCAGCCTTCTCCATTCGCTCGACATCAAGCTTGTGGAGCGGGATGGTAGCGAACCTAAGAAGGGCTGCTTTGTTAATTTCCGGCGTCAATTCTGTTCCGTTCCCAATCAGATCCTCCAAATATTCAAAATACCGAAAAAAGAAACCCGGTGTGGCCGTGTTGATGAAGATAGCCTCTTCGTCAAACGGATTGCTAAACTTGTGAGGAAGCCGAATTGGGATGGTCAGCATTTCACCCGCCTTGCAATCTATGTCAGGGCGCCCCGGTGAGTGAAAGCGCACAGTACCCTTCTGTAATGCAGTTGGACGACACATTAAATTTGAGAAAGAAACTTGGATTTTCAGGATTTCATACCGTGACGTAGAAGCCTTCGTCGTGCATCTCGTGGAAGTGAAAAACTGGACCGTCGGTTTTTGGTGGGAGAAGGCTCTCGATGACAGCCAGACGGTACTGGGTATTCGAGCCATTCTCGATCGGCCGCCATTGATCTGGGCAAGCGCCAGGTTAGATGCCATGAGAAGTAATACAATAACGCGCGAGGAAAAATTGCAATTGCAAGCATAACCCACACTGCCCAAGGCGACGCCAAGGGACCTCACTTGGCTTGAAGTGGTTGATGCGCAGCGTCTGCGCATAGGCTTCGGTGGCAGAGTCCATGTTAGTCGGTTTAGTCGTAGCTCCGCGTGTCCGAATCTGAAACTGGCTGGCTTGGAAAAGTGGTGACTGGTGGCTTGATAACAGACACCAAATACTAGCCGTGGTTGCTTGTATTCTTGTGTGTTTGTTTGTCACGGGCGGGTTACGGACTTAGCAGCAATTAAAAATTACCTTTTTAGGACATCACCCTCACACCGAGCACAATTCTCGACTTGGACATTAGGCGGTATATGTTGATGCTTAAACCCGCTAATTCCGTCTTTTGGAGCATATTTTGGGCATGTTTTCATTCGTAACCTGCCTCAATGTTCACCGGCTTCCGGGAGCTCGTGTACCCTAGATGCAGAGCGATTGAATGTTGCATAATTCAGTGTTGGCGATGTGATATCAAACTAACAATCGAAGAAGCTTAAAGCACAAATATCGACTCGGGTAGATGTCTTCTATTGGTTGAAAAAGCCGGCTTCCGTCGCATGAGGTATACCCTTCGGCTCGGCCTAGACCTCGCCAAGCACCAGAGTTTGCCGTGGGAACCGACTTGAACGACTTCTGTGAATCACGCACAACATGAAAATCATGCAATTGCATTATCAATTATAGAATTTGTTGACTCCGTCCGCGAGTGCCGAATGCGGCGCCGGTTCACAATTCAAGTTGCACGCACCTTCCAGTTTGCAGCACATTCCAGCCCTTTGTAACTGCCTTGAAAAGGTAGGTCAATGTTAAAAGGAAAGATATAGGAGTACATCTGGCGATTTTGAGTCTTGCCAAAAGTCCTAGAGATTTTCTATCTCATCTCAAACTTCCAACCTGCCAGTCGAGTCGCGCACTTCCTCCAGATCACGGTATTTACCGCCAAAACTCCACCCTAGCATTATTAACTTGCCTCTCAAAATGTCCGACACGATACTTCAATACCAGGCCACACAAAAGGGCGGACCGTTTGCGCTTGCGACTGTTCCGAGGCCGGCGCCCGAGCCCACGGACGTGTGCATTCGTGCCAAGGCCGTAGCTCTCAACCCGCTAGACTGGAAGATGCTGTCCCGCGGCGAAATGGTCCATGATTGGCCCGCAACATTTGGACTCGATGTTTCTGGAGTAGTTGAGAAGGTAGGCGATCAAGTCACTGCCTTCAAGCCCGGTGACGAAGTCTTCTCCCTGGCTGGCATTGGTGGCAAGGCTGCTGGGTTCCAAGAAATCGTCACAGTGCCCCAACATTTTGTTGCTCAGAAGCCCAGCTCATGCAGCTTCGAGGATGCTGCAACATTGCCGTAAGTGCACTGTCGGATACAAAACACTGCAATACTCTTGCACGCCGTTCCGCTAGCCTCGGCATTATAGCTAACACAACCTGATCGTGACTAGGATTTGCTATCTTACAGCTGCTTCCGCAATCATTGTCGGTCTCCATATTCCGATCCCTCACATCTCCTCGGAGGTACCAGCCAGGGTCGGCCGTCCTCTTCACAGCATTATTGTTCTCGGCGGCGCCTCTGGCGTAGGTGGTGCAGCTATCCAAATGCTCCGATCTGCCCTGCCTGGCGCTACTATCATCGCAACAGCTTCTATCAAACACTCGGAAAGGCTTCGACGACTTGGAGCTTCACATGTCATCGATCGCAACACTTCTTCCACTGCGTCCGCGGTGGCTGAAGTGGTCCCACATGGAGTTGACGCTATTCTTGACTGTGTTACAGCAGCTGCTACGGATCCTGACATTTTCAGGGCCCTCTCAAGTGGTGGGCCCCGCCTTTACTCCCAGGTTTTCACAGGTCAAAATGTTGCCATCCCCGACGGTATCAGATCGACGGTGGTATTCGGAAGACAAACTTTTGGTGTACCTGGAGGCCTCAACGCCATGACTGCGCTAGGCAAGCTTGTCGAGAGGCAGGAATACAAATTTCCGATCCCTGCTACGATTATCGGGAAGGGCTGGGATGCTATTGAGGCGGGTCTGGAGAGGTTCGAGGTCGGTGTGAGTGGAGAGAAGCTCGTCGTTGTCATTTGATATCGATCCGGGATAGGATGCCACTAGAAATTGAGAATCGTCTCACGCATGGTCTATTAATGCAACTATGATGTTTTGGAGACATCGCTTATAGCGGTTCCACATTGCGGCCGACATTATGCGCTGTTCTCAAACCTAAGAAAATCCAACTAGATAGAATATGATCCTTGCCGTGTTCCACAATGAATCAGGTTGTGCTCTGGAAAACGTAAGTTGTAAACCTTTTCGAAGCCTAAGTTACTTGAACGGGCTCGCCGACGTGCTGGCTCAATTGCGGAACAAAAGGTCTCGGGGCAACACGAAGCACACCGCCGGCCAGGACGCAAAAGTTGTGCAACACACCAAGTGAAAGACTCGCTAAAATATTGGCAACGCAATAGTGTGACAATGTCTCGTATTCTTATCTCATGGATGGGCTACTCGGTAAAGGGATCATCGCATTGTGTAGCCGGTACTCCCCTACACCAGCATAAGACTCGTCGAAGACCCTGTAACACATCATAGAAAGCCCCTGTATGTTGTAAGACTTTCTATTATGTTTGTCACAGGAAAGTTTCGTTCATCTTTCGTCATCGCCACTATTGATGGTGGGCGCCCTGCGCCACTGCTCAGACAATCGTTCGGCACCCGTGATGAGAACTTGGCACCATCATCCGAGTGTCTTTAGTTTCATGCGACTGAATCTAGTCTTGTAGCCAGGACCTATGCATTTCTAGCTTTCCGTATATCAGATACACCAACGTCGAGGCCGTCTAGAAATACGGCATTGTTCGGGTTCCGCTACCCGGAAACGATATTCAGCCATGTATCTTGAGCCGTTGATGTGCAACTGTTGCCAACCCAAAGAAAACGAAACACGCATCACATGGCAGAATAGTTTAAAAGACTCAAGGGCCGCTAGAGCTGTGTTTCCAACATCACTGACACCCTCCCTTTGTTTGTGTCTGCCTTCTTGTTGATCACACAACGTCGCCATGCTCGTAATTCTCCCTCGCTTCCACCTCATAGAGATCGAGGATTACCCCTGGTGTCCCGAATGGCTTCGCGAGTACGCGCACCGGTCCCTGGCGGCCGTCTGGCACACGGTCGGCTTCAACCGCACCACGTCCACCGCGGCGCAGGTCTGCGACGTCATCACCGAGAACCTTCCCGGCCACCCGAGCGAGTACCACTTCGTGGACGCTTGCGCCGGGGCTGGCGGGCCTACCCCGATCTTTGAGGGGATCCTCAACCAGCGAATGGTTGCGGAGGGCAAGCCGCCTGTCGAGTTCCTGCTGACGGATCTGTACCCGGATCTCGAGGCCTGGAAAGCCATTGTCGCCAAGAGCGATCACATTTCCTATGTGGAAAAGCCTGTTGATGCGACAAAGGCATCGAGGTATGCGCCCAGGGACAAGAAGGAGCTTCGCATCTTCAACATGTGTTTCCACCACTTTGACGATGCTGGCGCGCGCAAGGTCCTCCGAAGCTGCATCGAGGAAGCTGATTCATTCATGTACGTTCATTCGCATACGTGGACAATAAAAGATTTCTAACCATCATAGGATTTTCGAAATAACTCACAGAACCCCATCATCGCTGCTCAATACCACCTTGATCATCCTGTCCCCTTTCATCACTACCTTGTCCTGGTGGTGGTGGTCTCCCATGCACATGATCTTCACGTACCTTGTCCCCGTTGTTCCGCTATTTTTCTTCATCAACGGCTATGTTTCGTGCCTACGTGCTCGCACCCCCCATGAGATGCAAAAATTAATGGAGCAGGAAGGCATTGATACCACCCAGTGGAAATTTACGCATGGGGAAACAACAGTGTTGCCTCCACTTGGCAAAATCTATCACTACATTGGTACCAAGGAATAGATCTATATTTAATTATGGATCTTCATTCAATAATCAATCATCCAAGATATGGAGATATTCGGGGTTGTTAGCTGCCATGGGTAAGGTAGTTTAGACGGAGTGTGGCGGGAAGCGACGTTAGAAACCAACTAGAATGGGATTGTGGGTTCTTTGTCATTTTGAATTGTTTAATATTACTTCTTTTACTATAATATTTTCTTCTCTTTTTTGAATCTTGTACTTTAGAACTATCATTTGACGAGCTGTTCTTCTCCATACAATGGATCGGTCCAGCAAAGCGGGAAATAAGCAACAACACCCATCCGCTTCATATCAGGGCGACTTATTGTTATCAACTAATCATCATTACAAACTATATGTGCAGAATGATTTCTTATCGGACACATGTCATACGTCAACTCCATTCTATCGGGCTCGAGGCTGTAGTTTACATAGTAGCGGAGGCTTGACCCAAAACCCATAAATCTTCTGTCCCTTAATCCAATCCCTACTCTTTTCGTCCAGTTCAACGTCGAAGCGCCAGAGCAGCCGAGCCAAAATCATTCTCATCTCTGCCTTGGCGAGATTCTTGCCCAGGCAGCTTCTCGGGCCCACCGAAAAAGGCTGGAAGCTTCCCTTGACATCAGGCCGGTCGCTGTTTAGCGCTGCGTGCTCACCGAGCCATCTTTCAGGCAGAAACTCGTCCGCCCGAGCAAAGTTCTGCTCCGAGTGGTAGGTTGACAGATGATTGACGCCCACAATGGTTCCCTCGGGGACAAATGCCCCATCTATGGTCGCCCCTTGCTCTGGGACCACTCTTGGAAGAGTGATAGCTACAGGAGGGTAGAGCCGCATGGTCTCGTTAAATACCGCATCAAGTAATGGGATGTTATTTCCTTCGACATTTGCGGATGTGATATCATCCTCTCTGTCAAACCTCTCCCGAATTTCACTGGAGAGTCGCTGGTGGATATCCCCATGCGTCAGTAGCAAGTACACAGCTGCAGTGAGTGCAGCCGCGGTTCCGTCAGAACCAGCAATAGCGATGCTGAAGGCATTTACAACCATTTCTTCTTTTGTGAGACCCTTGCCTTTATCCTTGTTCCCATCAGATGCAAGGATGTAATACCAAAAGTCCTTTTGGTTGCCAGTTAAACCGCGGGTGATGCGGGCGTCAACCATTTCCTTTGCGCGGTAGGCGTTCTTCAGACGCGAATCACCTCGGCCTCTCAAGAAAAAGAGCTTCCGAAACCAACCGACTCCATAATACTGGGCCATTTGGCTCATGATTAATTCTCGCGACACGTGCTTGATTGACGCCACAAAGGCATGCGGCTGCTCAGTCTCGACGCACGAGAAATCCTGGCCGAAAGAGAGCGAACCTATGAGATCAAATGCTAAACTATCCATGAGCAAGAATCTACCGGGAAACGAAACAGGCAGCGTACTGGTCAAAGGAAACCACTTGGCAAGATCTATTGCGCCTTCCGCACATTTGGCTTCCAGCTGGTTGAGCAGTCCAGTGCTGTACTTTGCTAGGATATCTTCCTGTTCTCGAAGTGCCTTTTCTGAAAAGGCGTGAGAAAGAAGACGCCGGTGTCTGGAGTGCGTCAAACGATCAGCAGTCAGTATGTCTTGTTCGTCAGCATAGTCTTCCATTACTCTGTCGAATGGGACGCTTACTTGGAACCCCGGTCGGTGTCACAAGGGAAAATATTGGGTCTTTCTTCATTTCTACGGATCGTTGGCTATAGATGGTTTTCCATGCTGTTTCAGTGTTGTAGGAAATTTCATCGGGAGCGACACGGACAGCGGGCCCATATTGTTTGTGCAGCTCTACCAGCCTGTGGTTTAGCCTCCCACGATACTGGTTCCAGCACCAGGGGAGTCTCGTCGCTGCCCATAGTTTCGGCCCCTTATAGTGCCTCAGTGGGTGCATGTAAGCATTGTAGAAGACTTTCGTCAGTGTCTGAGCTTGTAAGTGTCTGATTCGATTGATCCGATGCGGTGGTGACTTACAAAAGCCCCTACAGCCAGGAGAAGTGCTATCAAATTGGCCCACCACATGTTGAAAGGTTTTGAGCTATTAGTCCGTTCCATGTCTTCAACCTGGCTACCTCTTGATATATTTAGCTCGGTATTGTTGATTGGAATTATAGTTGCAAAATGAGCCATGTTCGGCATGTTCACAATCTGGCCGACGGAGCGCGAAACGGACAACGGAATTCGGCACCCGATCCGTCAGCTTGCCTATAGTCTCACCTTGAACGCAATCATTAGCATAGCCATAAATTGTGAACAAAAGGGCATAGTTCTCTTCCCGATTCTTTCATCTAGACATCCGCAAAAGTAACTTTCCCTGCAATAGACCACCATTTCTCCGTTTCGTACCATGCCATCTCAAGACCTTCATTTCATTATCATCGGCGCAGGTATGACGAAAATAAAGTGTTCAACAGACCCCACCACTAACAAAAGCTCCTGGTATTAGGTATTACTGGCCTTATTGTCGCACAAGGTCTTAAAAAGGTTTGGTCTCCTAAAGAGTAGAGACAATCTAAAGCACTAACAATGCCAGCTCGGAATTCGGTACTCGATCTTTGAGAAAGAGGTCTGTCTTAATTATCGCAGCAATGAATGGACCATGGCGATCCACTGGTCTCTTGACCGACTGGAAAAGATTCTCCCCCCTGAAACATTTGCGAAAATACCCCTGATCTCGTGCAATCCTGATATCCCGATTGAAGCCGGTGGCCTTTACCCCATCATTCAGGCAGAGACAGGAAATCTTCTGACTGGTGTCCCGTACGATAAGGGGCTTCGGGTATCTCGAAGCAGAATGCGAGCACTTTGTTCCCAAGGTATCGATGTCCAATACGAGAAGAACCTTGTCGACATCGCCTTCAATGAATCTGGACATGGAGTCATTGCAACTTTCTCAGACGGAACGATTGTCCCAGCTTCTTTCATCATTGGCGCAGATGGGCCGCGCTCCAAGGTCAGAGAGTTTGCCATGGGGGATCCTGCCGATGCCGCAGTTAGCAAGTTCCCCATCTTCCATACTAACATGACTGTGTGCTTTCAAGACGCCGAGAAGGCCAAGTACATACGACAAGAGTTCCCTACAAGTTACTTGGCACTAAGCAACCAATCTTTCCATGCCTTTCAGTCAAGTATGAACACTAAATCACTCCCATCATGTGATAACTGACGCAGCCAGTCTCCAACATGCCGGACGGCTCCGATCATCCCGAGACATGGGTTTTCCACATGGCCATGGCTTGGTTAGGCGACGCGGATAACACGCTTAGCTATCCTGAGCGCCTTGCACTGATCAAGGAGCGTGCGGCCGGAATGGGTGAACCGGCTCGGTCCGCTTTCATGTGGCTCCCAGACAATACTGAAGTTCACAAGGCGGATATCAGTTATTGGATCCCAAAGTCCTGGAATAATCACGACGGGAGAATGACTTTGATTGGCGATGCCGCCCACCCGATGCCACCTTGTAAGTCAATGGTCTTCTCTAGCCGGTAGCATGGCAGCTGACATTTTTTGAGATCGAGGCCAGGGTCTGAATCACTGTATCTGCGACACCTCCCTCTTTCTTGCCGGAATGAAAGACGTTCTCAATGGTGTCAAAAGCCTTGCCGAGGCAACCAAGGAGTACGAGGCCGATGTTATCCCACGAGGCCAAGAAGAAGTCAAATGCTCCGTCGAGAATGGGTACATGCTTCACGATTGGAAGAAGGTTGAGGCGAGTCCTGTATTTACTCGAGGTTTCAAGCCCATGGATGGGCATGATTCCATCCCAGATGAATCAGTAGGAAACATTAGTGATCACGCTAGTGTTCAAAGGAAGCGAGACGAAGAAAACGCAATGGTTTCCGAAGCCTGAGCACTTAGCTGCCAGCCTTAGGATGCTACTTTGCGCTTTGGGGGCATCTCAACGGCTAGATTAAGGTGCGAGCAAGAACTCAAGACATCTAAACACGTAGATTCGATTTGATTCATCTATGAATTGGAAAATAAATTAAAAATGATTGTTTGTTAATGGAGGAGTCTCCCCATCACGTGGTGCAGGCTTCAGACAACAAAATCAGCGAGCTTCACCAAAGGCACTCCAACAAATAACTAATGAAGCGGAGCGAAAGTAAAACACGAAAAGAAATAGTGTTGAAAATCACAGGTTTATCCTATCCGGGGAATCCACTGTCAGGGCCACGCCGTTGCTAAATCTCAAACATTCGATCAACAAGGTGATCGGTGAAGTTCCAGAGAGCGCCGGTAGCATGAGAAATGATTGCTGCTCCGGTATACCAAGTACTCCTATAACCCTGGAGATCATCTAGCTTGTTGTAAAATCTCTTCTCGATCTCCTTTGCGCTGACATGCAAGTTGAAGGGGTAATGGCTTGCGTAAGCCAAAAGCTTTGGTGCTACGAGACCCTTGCTTCGGTCGCCGAGCACTCGAGCCCTTACTCGATCAAAGGTCTTGACCATGTCGCTCTTCACAAAAGCATCTGATAGCGCTTGTGAAGAGCCGTATCGCACCAAATATATATCCCGAACTGAAGTTGGGGACATTTGGTAGAGCGCCGGTAACTGCGGGAGATTGTTTGGAGTATCTGGACGTGTGTTCTGATATGCAAAGTTTTCTGGTAGTCCAGACGCGCGCACAAGCCCGACATACCATCCCGTAGCTTTGAATTTGGTAAACAGAGATGTTTCAGTGTTATCCAAGCCAAGCGATGCCAGATTCGACACTAGTGGTGGCGCTGCAATCAGGAGCTTATTGGCGGCGATCGTTCTCACTCCCCTCGGGGTCTGCACAATGACTGTGACTCCATTCTTTCTTCGAGAGGCCGATATTACCCGAGAGTTGACGAAAGCGTCCTCGCCCAGAAACTCCTGAGACTTCTTGTAAAGTTCCTGGTTGTACCTTCGATTCGTCACCAGGGCTCCCTTAGAGTCCGGGCCTATCACATCCAGATACTCTCGATTGAAGTATCTAAGAGCATAAAACGTCGTCTGAGACAGCAAGTCTCCAAACCCTTCCAGGTTGTAGTACAGATTGTAGGCGATATCCTGCAGTCCATACTTGGCCAAGAAGTCTTTGAACGGCAACAAAAGATCTTTCGGGACAGGAGTTGGCAATCTAGTCGAGTAGTAAAGGTATGGGTACTTTTTGCTCTGAGCTTGGAAACCGCTGAGATCCAGTGAAAAGTTGAAGTTTGGAACGACCCGACCGTTGCGGAAGTCGACATAGTTGGAAACTCCAAAGCCCGTTTCGGACAGAGAAATTTGATCCAGAGGTATGTCGAAACTGGCAAAGTGACTTTGAATCACCGCCTCATCTCCATAACCCTGAACTCCATAGTCAATGGTGGTGTTGGTGCCCGGTACACGGTATGTGACTGTATGCCCTCCAAATGCCTCCTGTCTCTCCACAACGGCAACAGACTTGCCCATCCTGCGAAGCTTCACGGCCGCGTAAGTGCCCGAGGAACCCCCTCCGATAACAACGACATCCCTTTGGATTGTGTATTTGGGAGCATTGCCGGCCAAGTCGCCAGGCACTGCATGGGCAAGGTTCAGTCCAAACCCAGCAATGATGGACAATGTAACGAGGAACTTCATCATGAATGGCTAAGATGTGCAACTTTCAGAAACTTCTGGAGGAGAATTGCTTTTTTTCCAAGACCAGAGGAGCGATGGGAAGGCCATTTTGATGGCTGAATATGCAGTGAAACCCCCCTTTCCCGACATCCCGATCAAGACATGCTGGGTCGCTTCCTTCAACTGGACATGACATTATCGTGAGGCCCGAGTTCGCACAGGGTGGCTGAGATTGTCTGAGATTGCATATTCTCGCAACTTTTTCCACTTTGGTGAAACTGATCGACCTCAGCTGACAACCCTGCTTTCACCCGGCCTTCGGGAACCGAGCGTGGATTTGACCGGAGGACCGTATCACGGGTGACGGCCCCACCATATATTTGCGGGTGCCGTCTCGCATCCCCAGAATCGGATGCAAAGATGCTCGTCTTCGGGGTGTCCGGATAAAATCAGGCTTGCGAAAGAATATTGTAGGCGGAATAGAACCAATCACGCATTCATTGATTTAAGCCCTGGCCCGATCCCCCTTTCAGTGAATTCCAGTGCCTAACATAGCAAACAAGCCACCAAACATGATGGATAGCAAACATATCACTGCTATTTCCAAGGATATCTCGAAGGAATCCGAGACCTTGGCAGGAATTTTGAGTGACTTGGGGTCATCCGTCTTCATTGATGACGCAGGTTCACGCGGAGACTCGCCAACCGACGTCAATGTGTTGCAGATCCGGACTCGGCTCCTTGAACACATCCGGACACTGGAGCGAGCACTAAGAGGACCAGATGAGTTCCTTCATCATATCATTGGCTTCAACTGGGATAAGGGCGCATTGTATACCCTGATTGAAAATAATGTTATCCATCAGCTTCCATCCAGTGGCACCATTGCACTGGCATCCCTTGCTGAGAAAACCTCCATTCCAGCTGAAAAGCTGCTACCAGTTCTGCGACTAGCAGCATGCGATGACGTAGTCCAAGAACTTGATGATGGGCAATTTTCGCATGGATCTGTCTCCAAAAGGCTCCTCAATGATCCGGGTTTGATGGCATTCATTGGGTTCCAGTATGATCCTATCGCAGCAACAGGTTACTCCGACATTGACATGACATCAGATTGTACGAAACCCGAGTAGCATCTGCCCATCTTGCAGACTCTCTAAAGAGGCCAAATCCATTTTGGACAGGTCAATCCGCGTTTGAATATGCGTGAGTCTCTCTTGTCAACTTGAACGCCATCCTAACCTGAGAAGATGGGGTGAACCCATGTACGGCTGGCACAGAAGCCACCCAGAGAAGGGTGAGCGATTCAAGGACGCCATGAAAAGCGTTACAGAACGTGAGTATTATCATTTTACACTTACAAACACACTAAGATGATATAGAATTCGATCCCGGGAAATCCCTTCTCCAGAACTGGTTCAGTAGCACTGTCGAGGGCAGCCCCGAGACGGGTTTCACGTTGATTGATATCACTCGGTTCCCCACTGGAGAATCTCACTTTCTGTCTGAGATGTATCCCTCTGTAACTTTTCAAGAATACGAATTGAAGGGGGTCGAAGTTTCCGGGTTGGGACAAACAAGTGCCAACGCCACTTCCATCTACTACCTTAATTCAACCCTCTGGAATCTCGCTGATGAAGATTGCATCAAGCTCTTGAAGGTGTTTGCTACGCTCTTAGACAGGTCTCCAAGCTCTAGTCTACTGGTTAACGATCTCTTATCTCCACTTCCTGGACAATTCGAGCCGCATTTGGACAAGGCATACCGGAGACGAGATGTGACCGTCATGACCATGCACAATGCCAAGTTAAGGACACTCAAAGAATGGGAAGAAGTATTCCTTGCCGCTGATCCCAGCTTCAGTGTGAGTTATGGGAGAAGCCACCCAGCCCAACCTTACAAATTCCATCACTAATCACAATCTCCTCTCACAAAGATCAAGGTCTCAGAGGGAAACTCTTCGCACAGTTGTCGCGGGCTGTGGGAACTCAACAGCCATCCTTCAGAGGCAGTATGGCATAGTGTTTGCCCAGCCTCAAGACAAAAGGAACATGCGGAGGCGTAACTTGGCCAAGCCGCATATATCAATTAGTATGAGGGTAGACAGTGGTCAAATATAGTAATGAGGCGGATATGGACCAATCTGATTTCTTTTGCTCCGTCTAAAATTTTAAATTACATTCATCAGAGAATATTGTACACTTGACGTCGCCGTCCTTTATTCCTCTGCCTGCTCCTGAGGCTGCTTCTTTCTTTGAAGCAGACAATGTCGGCCCCATTTTCTCTTGAACTTTTCTGGGACAAAGCTCAGATCAGGGATCCACAATACTCGTCCCAAAAGATGGGTGCTGGCAGCATCCAGGAATGGCTCGCACTTCACAATCTCCCAGTTTTCAACATCGGCGATGTAGTCGGGCTCATTAGGGGGGAGCGGGTCAGTCCGCTCGGGGTACTGAGTATCGACCAACAATTGGCAGTGGCGCAAGTCGGTATACTTGCTCATGTCTTCTTGGTTCTGGTCATTCATGCCAGTAGGTGGCAACCAAGTGCCGCTCCAGAATCCAAACCCAGTCTCGGCCTCGGCAAATTCACCCGGTAACAAACCACGGAATTCCGAGCGCACAAACTTGGGGTGAATGTCGCGGGGGAGGAAGTAAGATGTAGGGAAACGGTACCACTCTTTTCCAAAGCAGATCGAATCCTCGGAGTTGCCAACAGTCGACTTTGCTTCGGGCGTGTCCCAAAGAGGAGAGTAGATCTTCAAGGGCGCAGAGTAGCCTGAATAAACTCCGTACACTCGAGCGAGCGCAACACCAACGGAGAGCGCTGTTGCGGATGAAACTACAAGGAATTTGAGCTTTGCCGGGATTTTCCCAACCAAAGTCTTAGGATCTGACTTGCCCAGGCCACTCAGAAGGATGTGCAGAGAAATGGAGGCATTTAATGCCAGGAAGGGATACGCCGGGTACATGAATCTCTCCTCTTTGTGTGGCTGAAGTGTGAAAATGGCAAGCCACATGTAAAAGGGCGACACAAAAACAACAATTCTCAAAGCGGACTGGAATCCTTGACCAGATGGCGCGAAAATCTTCTGGAGCATGAAGAGCGGAAGAGCAACAAGAGCCAGGACGAACGAGACGTTGAAATTCAATGCCAAATTCTTAAAGTAGAACGACCATGGCTCTGTGCCGTACAGCTCGGGGCCGCCGGTTGACGAAAAAACGTTGTACTTGACGATGTTCCACGTCACGCACTCCACCTTCTTGTAGAAGAACAGGTTGACCGCAAGATCCGTGCCCTAAATTTGTCAGACACAGTTCATAAACTCCCAATTGAAGAGACTCACTAGCAGGGCCAAGGCTGCAATGACACCCCGGCCAGCCCGAATAAAAGCATCATAAAGGGCCCTCTTGTTGCTAAAGAGCGCAAGTAAGCCCTCCTCAAGCATGTACGGCGCGCACAGGGCTGCAGCAAAAGGCCATCCAAGAATACCAGACATGGCAAACCAGAAAATTCCAAGCGAGGTTCGCAGACCATCTCGCCAGTTCATAAAGGCGGCAGCGCCCAGAGTGACCATGTACATGGCAAAACTAGACGGGAGGAATGCGGTGCTTGCATGGAAGTTCCCGGGGCTCAGGATAGTAGCAAACAGGAAGAAGACACCAATGCGACGGTTGAGGGTCGTGCTAGTGACCATGTACAAGATTGTCTGGCACAAGGCGCAAATGAAGGCTAGACCAAGACGAATAAAGTAGAATTCAGCGACCTAAAAGATACATGTCAATTGAATTGTAATATTGCGATTCCATTTTCAGGCGCGCAAACCTTTGTGGTCTGCGGCAACACTCTCCGCACATTGCCGACGATGGCGTGAAGGGCAATGTAGAACCAGCTTCGGATAGCATAATCGGGGGAATACTCCCAGGTCTGGAGTCCATAACCGTGCGAGAGGTAATGGGTCGGCTCCCAGTAATTGAACGTCTCATCACAGTCTTGGATCGGGGCGAACCAGGCGGAAACGAAGCCGGCGGCGAGGAACCAGTAGAAGGCGGATTTAGGCTTGATGCCGTAGGCGCTGGGGACTCTAGTTGGGGCGCGGCAACAGGTCAGCAAAAGTTCTAGGGCATGGTGGAAAGCGTGGAAGGCGCATACTTCTTCTTAGCGTGGCTTGCGTCCGGGTGCACAAACTGCCGCCCTTGGGGGGCTTGTGTCGGAGCCATGGTTGACGATGGTGGAAGTTGCAGCTGCACGAATTCTTCCCCAACTACAAGTGGGCTGCTTTCAACCGTTGGGACGATGACGGGACACTTCACCCCAGCTGTCTTTAGCTCTCGGTGAGTCTCGGTGAGCCGTTATCAAGACCCACCCTTATCGCTCACCTTGATTTTTTTCTTTCGTCCAAGCGCGGCATTGTCTGCGGCGGGCGCTTTCTGCTTTCACCCATCCTTCTTACAGAAATCTCTTTTTCAAGGCGCGAATGCTTTGACGCCCAAATTTTGGAGCCGCTATCTCTGTACATTTTCGCATGCCAGTACTATTTTGCATAATAGCGCAATCGATTTCTGAATCTCTTCACGTCAGCACATCTCACCCCTTGGTGTCAATCGACATCAACTGCGACTCGAATCTGCACCACTTGCATTGACCAATATCGAACCGCCCAAACATGTCCGGCTTCCAGATCCCTGGCCTGGGTCAGGCCAAACCTAATGAGACCCTACCACCGCTCCCTGCCGATATTTTAGCTGCTGCCGCGAGCGTCGAAGGCACAGAAATGCTGGTCGAACCGTCGAATGCGACAAGCGCCCCGACACAGGATGCTCCAACTTCCGAAGCAAAACCTGCCGAAAGCCAACCTGTCCCTGAACCCGATGCCATGGCTGTTGACCAGCCGGAAAGCCCTCCCTCCCTCACGGGCGCTCTCGAAGCGGCTCTTGGCGGTCTCGACAACCCCAGCACAGAACAGGCCCCCGCAAACCCGCCGCCCGCAGAACTCCAGAATGACCAGGGAGAGAACCCTGAGTGGGAGATTGATTCGTCTCCATACGAATCATCATCCGAATCGAGCAGCTCGGACGACTCGTCAGACGAAGACTCTGACAATGAGGGCTACCAGCTCTTGGGTGTGGAAGAGACCGCTCGACTCTTAATGCAAGCAGAAGGAGGGTCTGACGACGAGGGTGAGCGCGGTGGCAAAGGCTCTAGCTCTGCTCAAGTCCGTACCAAGAACGAAGTGGCCGAGGAACCAATCACAAAACCCGATGTTACAATTACACCAGAGATGAAGATCGAAGAGCTAGGCTTTATCGAGCACATCGTTGAGACAATTGCTCTGGTCAAGGCCATCACTCCTGGAGAGTATCAAGTTCTGGATTCGGGCTCGGTTCTGTGCACAGCTGAGCGTGCTGTAATTGGCACCGTTTCCGAAACGATAGGAAAGGTCTTGCAGCCCATGTATACCGTCAGGTTTTCTTCCGAGGAAGAAGTGAAGGAGCTGGGATTGGAGGTTGGAACCAAGGTGTACTACCCTGTTGACCATGCAACTTTCGTCTTCACAGAACCTCTAAAGAATCTGAAGGGTTCGGATGCCAGCAATCTACACGACGAAGAAGTTGGCGACGACGAGATGGAGTTCTCAGACGATGAAAAGGAAGCCGAGTACAAGCGGGCCATCAAGCAGAAGAAGAAGGACAAGTGGAAGAACAACAAGACAGGAAAGGAGCCTCACCCTTTGCGACAGGAGGTTCGCCCAGATGGCGGCTTAAACTACGATGAGGAAGATGATGGCCCATACAAGCCCCTGGCACGACCTCCGGGCTTCGGCAGCGGACCCGTGGCCGAGACATACGAGCCGCTGCCGGGCCGGAACTTCCAGCGTGGCCGACGCGGAGATGCCAGAGGTGGTCGAGGCGGACGAGGCCGCGGCGGCGGCGGTGGAGGTGGTCGCGGAGGACGCGGAGGATTCAGACAGCCCCAAGATGGCTACTCTCTTCCCCCTCAGGGCGGCCAGCAGCAGCCAGCCGCTCCCCAGGGGCAATGGGGCGGCAACCCGGCTCCGGCCCAGGGCGCTGCCCCCGCGATGCCCAACTTTGGCTTCCAGTTCTCCGGCTGGCCTCAGGCCCAAAACACCAACGCCGGCGGACCTGCTGCCGCTCCTCCGCCACCGCCTGGCTGGCCTGCTCAGGGCCAGCAGCAGGCAGCCAACAACGGCGGTGCCTTTGTCAACCCTGCTTTTTTCGCTGCATTAATGTCACAGATGCAGCAGCAGCAAAATGGTCAGTCGGGGTGGACACCGCCTCAACCACCAAACAATGGCCAGGGTCAGTAATCGCGTCGTCTTGGTGTTCGGATATGGGAAAAAAAAGTATTGTTTTCTGATGGGCAAAGCATGAGGCGGCGCAGGGGAACCGGTTTCAGTATTATAGAGAAAATGGGCAGACCGTCGAGATCGAGTTACATACAATGCAAAACCATTGATATCTTTATTGCAATCAGAGGTCATCAACACACAACCACCACCACTTGTCACTCGCTCCAAACGTAGGAATAACCATGGCATTATTCTCTTTCTAGGTGATATATCGTCTTATATGCTCAAACAAGTCCCATTCATCATGCATGTCCAACCCCATCAATATAAGCCATTCTAGCATCATGCGCCTTCATCCATCAATCCCAAAACCCAGGCAAGTACCCAGGCAAGTAATCAAGATCTAATATCCGTTTACAGATCACGCCATTCTCCGCTGGACTGGCCTTCAAACCCGTAGAAGCCGAGCTCGTAGACGAGACCCAGAGTCATGCGAGCATGCTGAAGCATGTGGTCAAAAGAGAGGTACTTAATGTTGTCATCGGTGGTGTGGATGTGGGGGTCAGAGTTCTCGAAAGCAGACTCAATAACGAACGCGGAGGGATAACCGGCCTTGGAGGCAGAGGCGTGGTCGGAGCAAGCATAGCCGCACTTGGTCTCAACCCACGGAATACTGCAGTACTGTGGCAATCTATTAGATGCGGATTACAGGAGCGAACCCAGCCATTACTTACCTCTTCGATGACGGTCTTAATAAACGAGGTCAAGCCAGGGTCAACGTAGTCGGTGATGACACCGACGCTCTCAGGCTGGCCGGCGGCAAGAGTCTTCTGGACAAAGCCAGTCATGTCCTGCTGAAGCATAGCCTTGACATCACGGTCATCGTTCTCGTACGACTGGAAAATATCCTGCGATCCCAAAAGACCACCCTCTTCCGCACTGGAATGATGACCTTAGCTTAAACTTAAGGGTTACCCATATGAGGCACTTACCTGTACCAGTGGAACTCGATGGTGTTGACTGCATTGCCCTTTACGACCTCCTCGGAGCCGAGGAGCGCCCGGAACACCTCCATGATGGTGACGGTACCGCTGCCATCATCATCGGCGCCAGGAGCGGCAAAAATAGAGGGGAGGAAGAGGTTGATAGAGTCCTGGTGAGCGCCGATAACGACAGTCTGGTTTGTCTGACCAGGAATAGTAGCGATGACAGAGTGCTGCTCCCATCGGTGCGGGAAGCTCTTGGCGGTGACTGTGTCTTGTGCGCCAGCCTCCTTGATGATGCTGTTCACCTTCTCGAGGACCCAGTCGGAGGACTCAAGGCCGTACTGGGACTTGTAGTATCGAGTGTGGAAGCTGGTCAGCTTTTCGAGGTTGGCCCGCATGTTGGCCTTGTCGAGCTTCTTGGCAAGAGGGGCGACCTCATTCTGCTTGACACACTCAGTGGGAAAGTTGACGACGGCTCGGCTCTTAGCCTTGCTGCCGAGGGTTCGGGCGTCGGTGATGTCCATGAACTGCTGGCCATTCTGTGCGACGGAGGCTGTTTTAGCAGAGCATCAGCAACAGGAGCATTGGACGTAAACCTACGCGGCGCAGCTCCCACTTCTCCTCCTCGGTAACCCATTGCGTCTTGCCTGGGGCGGTCTCAATCAAGAAGGTCTCATCGGAGGGAGTGAGGACGACGTTGTTGATCTCGGCCTTCTCGATGAAGCGCGCCGAGATGGCGGGGACGCATGCAGCGAGGAGAGAGGCCTGTGAAAACTTCATGATGTCGCGACTCAGGTATTCTAGGCACAAAGGGTGTGGAGGCAATTTAAGAGGTTGGAGAGGGTTGGTGATGTAGGAAGATGAAGTTTATGGACGGAAGACAATCGGAGATAGATAGCTGCAGTCAGCTGCGGCCAGGTACCGATTAGTGAGCTCACCTACTGGATTTGGCAGAATGGTCTTGTGACAGAGTGACGCAACTCATCATAACAGCCAATCGGCCCCGGCAACCAGCCACTGCATGGGCCCCAGCGCAGGTCCGGGGTTCCCCATGCATGCGCCCCCTCGGGCTAGTGGGGGACTTGCACTTCGCCAAGCCCCTGCGCTCGCCACGACATCAGCACGAGATAAGGCACCAGAGGCCCCGGTGACGGTCCTGATGACGAACGGATTGCTTGTCCATAAAGCGCCTCAAGCAGCGGAAAGCCCTCAGACACCCTTCCCCCTTGCCAATTCAGAAGGCTGAAGCTAATGCTTTCAGGAACGCATCACTGCCACTGGCGGAAGCGCCCATTCCTATTCGGTATTAGTGGGGGGCGAGGCGATAATGTGAAGACAGCGCATCCAGCTATCCCTTTGAGTGCCGTAAGACTGCACTTAGGTACCAAGCAACGTAGACTGCCAACCACTGAACCCTAAACTGAAGATATAAAATTTCCAATTAACATGTATAATGCTAGTGGTATTCGAAGTTATTTTGTTTATATGAAGTTATATTATCTCTTTAGAATTTGGCTTGGTGGCTAGGTGAACAAGGTGGGGTACCTAGGTGCAGGCTTACGGCACTCAAAGGGATAGTACATCCAGGCCTCGGCATTTTTGTATTCATATGACTTGGATATTGCACTTGTTCTGGACAGTTATAGTGGCGTGCAGTGAATGCGGCGGAGAAGCACCTCCGTTGCAATTATTCCATGGTTGGATTGCACAGGCTACGCTCGCCATAACCAGGACAGCTGGCTGGCTTTCCTTTGAAAGCGCAAAACGATTGTAAAGAACCTAGTCAAATATTTCAAACTACCCAATACCATATCCCCATCAAGCAGGCATACAACAAAGTCATCAAAGTGTGCATCCACATTTCTCAAGCACGAAGAACTCACAATGGAGAGCCTTCTCCCATCTCACAACGCAGAAAGTTTCACTTGTTTCCTGCCTATCTTTGTTGACACACACAATCATCATTGTCTACTACTCCTTTGAGAACGGCCAAGCCTTGAAAACCTCACATATAAATATATAACGATGCAGCTTGTCTGATTCACCTCGCTTCCCATTCAGTGCATGTCCATTCACACTCCAACACATCCTAGATAGTCTTGACGCAGGCCACCTGAAACACCTGATGACCCCATCTATCGATTTTATTACGAATAAACATACGGATAGGCCTTTCATTTAATAGTTTTCGTCCTTTGTATTCCAACCTTCCGCAATTTACTCATCACTGACTTCTAGCGCGATAAAAGCTTGTGGTGAGCCGGGCCTGGCTCGCCTGCGGATGGTTCAGGTTGATTAGGAGCTTGGGTTAAACTCTCAACGGAAGGCAACATTGCGATTGCGTAGCTTGTTGTGTGTGATCCGTTCAAGGCCTGAATGCCGTTCCCAGACCATACAGTTCTCCATAGCTGGGTAGTGTAGGGTCTCAACTGCGTGTATCTTGGGCCGAACTCCATGGAATGTAATGCGTCTGGCCAAGTAGATGTTGTATTTAAATGTATCTGTGAAAACCAGTTCCACATCTCGCTGACGCCCTGAGTGAACAATGCCCTGCCACTGTTGTTGAATCTCATTCGGTATTGATCCCACAAGGTCTCTTGTCCGGCAGGTATGGTGAATTGGGTGATATCATGGGTGGCTACCGGTCGGAATCTGTACAGAATGATGCCCTGATGGGAATGATCGCCACACCTCCAGGTTGAGGTCAACCGGTTGAGAGCACCTGAGCTATCTCCAAGGTTGCCAATGACCTCACTTCTCCATGCAGCCCAGATAAAACTACTCAGAGGGCTAAAAGAAGTCCAAGCTGTTGGAAGCTGGTCAGTGAATGGGACGACCTGATGCGAGTACTTAGCCCGCCGTTCTCTCATGCCCCGAAATGGTCGTATCTGTCCTGACGCGTGCATGATTGGCCGATTGAGAGGATGTCGGGGAAAATCAATATGAAGTCCAGTGCCGTGGTACATGTCACGCCCTATGCCTGATGTTGGGTCCCATTGGGCACTTGATCCAGGAACTCCAAGCTTCGCATTTTCTTCCATATTTCTGGCTGTGGCATCTGCATTCCATGCTTGTCGGAGATTAGACCCGTGCAGGGTAAGTTGCACAATTGGACAAGGAAAGTGGGCAGTTTCCTCTTGGCGCTGTGGCTGGGTCTCTGCTCCCACAGGTGATTCCTCGCTGGGCGTCATTCGGCGATGTTCTCTGCAGTCTGAAGCTCCCTCAAACTCAGAGGTAGTGGTATCATTGATATTCGCATGTTGTATTTGCGGAGCTATGCTCTCTTGGTGGTCAGACACCATGATGCAGATAATCTCGGTCACCCATTCAATGACTGTTCTGTCTTTGATAAATGAGTCTGAGAGGCTATGATCGTGCTCTGCAAGTCCACAAAAATCATCAAAGGCTTTAGCTCGCTTGAGGAGTGCATCGCCAAATTCAACCGAGAAGACATTATTTGTCAGAGAGACAAACTCAGACATACTCTGGGGGTTTTGTCCGAATTTCTCGTCCCAGCCCGGGATATTATGAAGAATGAAGTCAACAATATCTTCTCGGTTTGCCTCGATGGCCTTTTCGACGATGCGACGCGTATCGTTCGCAAAGAATCTTGAGATATGCTTTGTCATGGCGGCACTCTTGTTGTCGTTATGAATTTCGCTTGAACCGTGGGACAAGTCTTGAAAACTATTAGCCACGTCAAAAATAAATGCGGAAGAAAGTCCTACTCATTGCAAATGGTGTGATCGTATTGGTTGGATAAAGGGAAGTTGCTGGGGCGCGCTCGAGCAAAGGAATGAACGGTGTTGAGACAACTGCGGATGCTGACGGCAGCTTGAGTTGGGCGAAAGGACAAAAGGTGGAAAAAGAGAAGAATCAGTTGTGGGTGAAGCGTGAAGTTTTTCTATGGCAGGTGATCTCATGTGGCTGCAGAGTTAAAGCCGTGTGACATGCAGAGAATTCGTGAAAGTTTGCTGGACTCATCAGCGCTTGATTATCGAAACCCAGTTGATTCAAAATGAGAAGGCAGGCACACTTCAGGGACCTGAATCGCTTGGCATCAGGGTCAGTTTGGACCCTCCGAAGGGATACAAGGTGAGAACCCATCCTGCGAGGTTGGCCAGGCAAATGCGATTGAGGAAATGAGATGATATGGCGGGTTATATACGGCGTTGGAGTGAGATTTCTGAATGAATATTAGATTTGGCAATCCCCAAAATAGATGTTGATGGTTCCAGCTCACTCTTAGACTTGGCCGCCGAGCGGCCCTTTTTTCAAACCCCAAGCAAGTTTTCGTTTCCTTCAAAGTCTCCTCATCACTTGAACAGCATGAATATGCAGCTCATGAGGCTTCCATTCATAGAGCCATCTCATCGTCGCTGTCATCCTCACCGCCCTCACCGCCACCTCTTGCTTCGTCCTCACGACGCTTAGCCTCAATACTTGCGCCAACTTTCCTGACGCCGTCAACGACATTAGTGACGAATCCCCTGCTCTCGGCGAGTTCCATTGCACCAACACCTCGTAAACTCATGACGCCATCGACACCCTTCTCCAACTCGGCTGTACTCGCACGCATCTTGGCCGCTCTCACTTCCTGCAAATCACGCAGCAGCGATCTCACTTCGGCAGAATTAGGGACATCATCCGCTGCGTGTGCGAGGAGCATTTCCGCGAGTTCAAACCAGTGGTATGGAAGGGCTCCCGACGGCGCATCTGCCGTGCAGGACGGTAGAAATGGCGATGACAAGACAAACTCATCATCCTCAGAGTTGATTCTTCGAGCGTTTCCCTGACTATCGGCTCGCACAGGAGGCGGTGGAGGGGGGGCCCATCCCCGGGTATCGATCTTGGTCTCGTGATGGATGATGTCGCGCAACGAGTCGGGATGTAGCCACGGCGGAGTGAGAATGCTTGCCCTGCGCTGTTTCTTGAGGAGCAGTGCGAGCCACAAGGGTAGATTACTTCGGTGCGGCGGACGGAGTGTCGGTGTCGTGCCCTACCAGACTATTAGAATACTGGAAAAACGCTGGCATGACGCGACAGGACGCGCTCACCGAGAGAAGGTCAATGCTGTCTAGTCGCTGGCGAGGAACGATTGTAACAAGCTCCATTTCGCAGAGAAAGGAAACTTCCGAGGGGACCAGCCCCGAGGGAAGAGGCAGTGCCATTTCGAGGATTGTGGTTGAGGTGGTTAGCGGGGAGGTGTTGCAGTTCTCTGTTGGCAGTTGCTCTGACTCTGGTGGGTGGCCACCCTGTACCCCACCAACAAGCTACATGTGAACTTAAGTAACCATCATGGCCGCTGTCCCAAACAAAAAAAATTATTTAGTTAGTGATTTAATCTATATACACACATGTATTGGTTATTGATTTGTATTTTCGTACCATTCATATGATTTCTTGATTTCGCTGCTGTGGAGAAAGACAGCAAAAGCTATTCATTTGCTAGATTCACAGTCCCTAGTAGTGTCTGAGTTTCTGCAGACCTCTCCATCAGACCGTAAAAGGAAAACCAATCATTACCCGGAATGCTCAATAGCCGAAAAACCATGATCCTCTATGTATAAATTCCAACCAGCCCCACCACTTAAATTTTCTATAACCTCACATTCATCAATTCAACTTGTTGTTTGCAACATCAAACAATCCTCTTTGCAGATAGCTAACTATGCCTTAGGATGACCACTTATACGGGGTTTTAATAAATTATATTCTTGGAAACTAGTTTTAGATCCCGTGTATACATGCCATTTCTATCCTGAATACATCATCCCAGGTGAAGATCACTCTACTTGCCTTTTCTCGTATTCTTGTCACAAGTCGCCTTGTCTTTCCAACTGTCTTTAAACCAAGTTAACCTTGGTGAATGTAGCTTCAGTACGAGTCTTTACGAAGACAACCAACCTGCCATGCGTTGGCCTGGCGCCATTCAGAGCTTAAGTGAGTTTTCGAATCCCCACTAATGGGTCCAGCAATTGGGATGACAATCAGGTGGGGGCGGGGTACACTTGTCACCCAAAGGGCGATTCCGCGCCTAGTTTGCCATTATCTAGTCACTACCGGGGAAATTCTCGCAACCGAGTTTAATTCGATGGTATAAAAAGGCAGATAGGCCAGTAAAATACTTCGCTCTTATTGATCATTCCCTCATCTTCCAAACCGCACCAATGGCTTCTCACGGCAATCTTCCCCCAGTCTCTTCCTCTTCGCTCGTTCTCGTCTACCCTACTGACGCAGAACGTCTTCGGATTTGGAAAGGCAACCATTACCTCTGGGGATCTGCGCTTCCCATGGACGAATATCTTGATCGCGAAACAAGGTTTCTCAGCTTGCCTCTTTCCGGAAATGGGGGGATGCTGTCTTGGATTCTTACAGACGAGAACCAAGAACCAGACAACCGCCCTATTCTTTCTAGCTTCGAAAGTTATAGGAAAAAGGCATTGATCTCTGGTTCAGATGGAGCAATCCAGGAAGTGATATCTTATGGAGTTGCTAGCGTTTTCACCTTTCCCGAGTGTCGAGGAAAAGGCTACGCGCGCAAGATGATGGCGCTCTTTGCCGAACATCTGCGTGGAATTCAGGAGAAGAAGGTTGGTGACGCAGCCTTTTCCGTCCTCTGGTCGGACGTCGGCAAGACATTCTACCATACTGTAGGTTGGAAGCCATTCGAGAGCACATGGCTTGAATTCCCCATTGCAAACTCCTCAATCAACCCCGATGGCAACCTGCAGATGATTAGCTACGACGACCTTCCTGCTCTCACAACCAAAGATGAGCAGCTCCTGAGAAAGAAAATTTCGGAACCCTCTTCAAAATCCCGTGCTGTTGTCCTCCCAGATCTTGACACACTTCAATGGCATCTTTTGCGCGAGAATTTCATGTGCCAAAGTATCTTCTCCAAGACTCCTTCTATTCGAGGCGCCATCTACACCCCTCATAACCGTCCCGACTCTCGGATTTGGGCTATCTGGACTCGTTCTTTCTATGGTGGCAAGGCCAAACCAGAAAAAAACACACTGTATTTTGTGCGTTTCAGAATTGAAGACGAAACCATCTCCGATGAGGAGTTGGCCAAGGGCCTGAAGGCTATTGTAAGCATCGCACAAAAGGAAGCGCCAGAGTGGTTGTGTGCCAAGGCCGAAATTTGGAACCCAGGCGAACGAGTCAAGAGGGTGGCTGAGGGCATTGAAGAGTTAGGCGCAAAGTTCAAGGTCAGGGAGGACAACAACATTGCTAGCTTGCAGTGGTTTGGAGAAGGCTCTGTTGATAATGTAGAATGGGTGGCCAACGAAAAATTTGCCTGGTGCTAGACATTGGATACATGAGTTTCGCGAAGCCTATACGTGTATGGGAAGGTAGATCATGGATACTTTTATTTATCTGTCTATACCCTTAGACCTGGCTACTTTTTTGTTTATTGTTTTCCCCGGGAATCGCTCTCCTATCTCAATTCCTTGTCATAGACGCATCGGTCGTAATCAATCACACATGAGTATCATAAACATTCCAAGTCAACTCCTCTTGCTCCCCACTTAAAAATCACCTCATCAGTCACACCCTTTAGTAGCTTCGTCCAAACATGGTCCACTTGTCGGCGTGGCGCTCGCATTCAGGGTTGAGACACTTGGTCTCACCAGCGACAATACCCTCGGGCTGCTCAAAAGGAACACACAGACTCTTCATGCCCATGGTTGCAGCCTTCTGGCCCTCAGGAACATCGGGCTGGTCATCAGTGCGTGTGGTAAGCTCCTTGATGCGGTCCTCACACTTGGGGTCACCACAGAAAGGAATGAGAACAACGTTCTTGTTGTCAAGGGCAGGAAGAACTTCATCCCAGTTGGTAACCTGGATGCGGTGCTCACGGAAAGCAGCGTCAGCCTTGTTGTACATGTCGCTCTGAATCGTCTCTAGGAGCTCAGGAATCTTGGTGGCGATATCTGCCAAGGGGATGACACCCTTCTCACCAGTGTCTCGTCGGGCGAAACTGACAACCTCCTTGGCCGCGTCCTTGGGACCAAACTCAAGTCGCAGAGGAACACCTCGGAGCTCCCAGTCATTGAACTTCCAGGCAGGGGTGTAACCCTCACGCCAGTCAGAGTCGACACGCACTCCGGCCTTCTTAAGAGTGACTCGAATTTCATCAACCTGTTCCTCGTGCTTCTTGCGGTCTTCAGGAGTGGTGTTCTTGTTGATACCGACGGGGATGATAACGGTCTGAATCTTGGCAACACGGGGAGGGAGAACAAGACCCTTGTCGTCACCGTGAATCATGACCATGACACCGATAACACGAGTTGAGAGACCCCAAGAGTTCTGCCAAACGTTGATGTGAGAGCCCTTGTTGGCAGGATCCTCCACGGTGATGTCAAACATCTTGCTGAAGTTCTGGCCCAGAGCGTGGGAGGTAGCGCCCTGAATACCACGTCCGTTGGAGGGAATGTAACCCTCGACAGTGGTAGTGTAGTATCCACCAGCAAACTTCTCATTCTCGGTCTTTCGGCCTCGAACGACAGGAACGGCGAGGAGTTGCTCGTAGACACCAGCATAGAGTTCGAGAATCTCAAGAACTTCCTTTCCAGCGAGCTCCTCAGTCAAGTGAGCAGTGTGGCCCTCCTGCCAGAGAAACTCTCGGGTTCGGAGGAAAGGGGTAGTCTGCTTAGCCTCCCAGCGCACGACGGAGTTCCACTGGTTGAGGCGGAAGGGAAGGTCTCGGTGGCTACGAATCCACTTGCTGTAGTATGGGTACATGACGGCTTCGGATGTGGGACGAACGGCAACGGGAACCTCGAGGTCCTTGTCGCCACTGGAAAGTTGTTAGAGAGTTTGCGCAATAAGAAACAAAGAAGATACTCACGCCTTGGTAACCCAGGCAAGTTCAGGAGCAAAGCCTTCAACATGGTCCTTTTCCTTCTCAAGCGACTTGCTGGACAGGAAAATGGGGAAGTTGGTCTCTTCCACACCCATCTCCTCAATGTGAGCCTGGAACCACTTGCGAATCTCGTTCCAAATGTGCATGGACAGAGGACGAAGGATAAAGAAGCCGGAAATTTCCTGGTAGTACTCGACCATCTCGGCCTTGAGGACGACTTCTTGGTACCATTGTGGAAAGTTGTCGGCCTTGGAAACGGTGATACCAATGATGTCGTCGGTCTTCTTGCCACCAACAACGGGAAGGCTGGCCTGCTTAGCGGCCTTAGCAGCCTTCTCAGCGGCGAGACGAGCCTGCTTCTCGGCCTTCTTCAAAGCGCTCTTGGATGGCTCGGCGGGGGCGTTCTCAGACATTGTAGCGAAATCGGAGCGTAATTCAGCTCTAGTCAAAGAAGTAGAAGAAGGAAACAGGGCTAATGTACTAGCCTGTAAAACTTTTGGAAGACGCAAATATCGCAAGGAAAAAAGAAGAAGAAGAAAAAGGTGGGATATTTGGTGTAGAAGGGGAGAAAGATATGAGTCGACGCGGAGTCACTCCCGATTGTGCATTGCCCCGCTATCTCAAGGGAGTGTGAGCCTGTGTCTCGGGGCCAGGAAGGAGGGGCACAGATGCCAATCGCCAGCACCTGGAAATTTTCCAGCCCAATTTTGACGCCTGGCCAATGGCGGGGCACATGGGGAAGTGCCCTGCTGCTGCACTTGCTGCACAAGTTATTCCCAGCTTGATGTGTCAGGCTTGGCCCGTGCCCTGGCCCGGGTGCTGCTCTCCACTGACTGCTCAATGGAAGGTACTGGAGCCAAGTGCCTTCCTCGCTACCAGACTAGCATTGATTTCGCGGCAGAAAGCGCCCTCCCCCTGGTACCTACCCGCCCATCACTCGGGGGGCCCGGCGCCGGAACAACGCACCCCTCCGACAAAAAAGTTGAGGGGCACCAACCACACCCGCAAGGAGCTTCACAGCTTCTGGAGCCTGGCAGAATTTCCAGACGCTTCGCAATTCCGCTCCTCCCCAAACGTTGACGCAGCCGCCATTCAACGTCAACGCCCCAAAAAGCTGCAACCATGGCTTCCATGTTCGAGCAGCCTCGAAATGGCACCCTTTTCCTCGGTGGCCAAAAGATTTCTGGCTCAGATATCCGTGACCAGAATGGTACGTCTGTCTTCTGTGTTAGGGGGCATGTGGGGGGGCCATGATGGCGGCGGTGATGAAGATACTGACCGACTTGTGCTATAGTCCTCGCTACCCAGGCCATCGCAAACGTCGTGAAGAGCTCCTTCGGTCCTAGCGGTCTCGATAAGATGATGGTGGACGACATCGGTGTAAGCCAACTCCTATTTGGTCCCTGACTTGGCGATATCGTCTATACTCACACTCCAGCTAGGACGTCACTGTCACCAACGATGGTGCTACGATCCTCAGTCTCCTCGACGTCGAACACCCCGCCGGAAAGATTCTCGTCGATCTCGCCCACCAGCAAGATAAGGAGGTTGGTGACGGTACCACCTCTGTCGTTCTCATCGCCGCTGAGCTGTTGCGTCGAGGCAACGACTTGATGAAGAACCGTATACACCCCACTACCATCATCACTGGTTACCGACTTGCTCTCCGAGAAGCCGTCAAGTACCTCAACGAGAACGTCAGCATCAAGGTGGAAAACCTCGGCCGAGAGTCCCTGATCAACATTGCCAAGACCTCCATGTCCAGCAAGATTATTGGTGCTGATTCCGAATTTTTCTCCAACATGGTCGTTGATGCCATGCAGGCTGTCAAGTCCACCAATAACCGAAACGAGGTGAAATACCCAGTGAAAGCCGTAAACATCCTCAAGGCCCACGGAAAGAGCACACTTGAGTCCATCCTGGTCAAGGGTTATGCCTTGAACTGCACCGTCGCCTCGCAAGCTATGCCTACCCGTATCCAAGATGCCAAGATTGCTGTTCTGGATATGAACCTCCAAAAGGAGCGGATGAAGCTTGGTGTCCAGATCACCGTCGACGACCCCCAGCAGCTTGAGCAGATCCGAGCACGTGAATCCGGTATGGTTCTCGAGAGGGTGGATATGATTCTGAAGGCGGGAGCCAATGTTATCCTTACCACTAAGGGTATTGATGATTTGGTGCTGAAGGCCTTTGTCGAGAAAGGTGCTATGGGTGTGAGACGGTGCAAGAAGGAGGACCTTCGACGAATTGCCAGGGCTACTGGCGCCACTCTTCTCAGCACTCTGTCCGACCTGAACGGTGACGAGAAGTTTGACCCTTCATACCTCGGATACGCCGAAGAGGTTGTCCAGGAGCGTATTTCTGATGACGAGTGCATCCTGATCAAGGGAACCAAGGCCCACTCTTCAGCCTCTTGCATTCTCCGAGGTCCCAATGACTTCACTCTCGATGAGATGGAGCGCTCTGTGCATGACTCACTCTGCGCTGTGAAGCGAACCCTTGAGAGTGGCAGCATCGTTCCTGGAGGTGGTGCCGTTGAGACTGCTCTGCACATCTTCCTCGAGGAGTTTGCTAGCACCGTCAGCTCCCGAGAGCAACTGGCCATTGGCGAGTTTGCCCAATCTCTTCTTGTTATTCCCAAGACCCTTGCTGTCAATGCTGCCAAGGATGCTGCAGAGCTTGTTGCTCAGCTGCGATCAAGGCACGCCATGTCACAACGCATCCAGGAGGGCGAGGGAAGCGAAGACGAAAAGACTATTGCGAAGAAGAAGGGTTACAAGAACTACGGTCTGGATCTCGCCCGCGGCAAGGTCGTTGACGAAGTCAAGATTGGTGTTCTGGAGCCTAGTATTAGCAAGATCCGACAGCTCAAGAGTGCTGTCGAAGCTTGCATCAGCATCATGCGTATTGATACCCTGATCAAGTTGGATCCCGAAATGCGGGATGAAGACGATGGACATGGTCACTGATGAATTATAATGAGCCGGGCTGTCAGGGTATAGAGTTTAAAAAAGACAAAAAGCTGGACTGTCCATATTGCCTCATATTCCTTCCATGTTTTCAAGTTCTGTGATGGTTTTGTAACGAATCATATCTCAGGTCATAATCATTTGTTAGCATATAGATATTTTTAGCAGTTCCTGCAGTATAGCGGCATACGGCCCCCCCCGGTTGGTTGACAAATATTGAGGCTGTAGTTACTCAAATGCTCATGAGCTCGTACAGATGAGGGATGTTACGCTCACCGCCTTCGGCGTAGTTTCGGTGCACTACAAGCAACCCAACGTTGTTGAGCTCCCGTAGAAAGCGGGACGCCTGCCCAGCCTCGACACCTTGGGTTCACGTTGGTGGGGCGGGACCCAAACCAGACCAATTTCAATGTACAAATGAAACAGCATCAATTAGCCAGCTTCTCTCACATGGGGTACATCGGTCCACCCCGTACTCCTCCTTTTGAGCCCATCGTGTGAACTTTCCTAGGACGTTTTATTTTTATACAATGGACCGTGGCCACGTCTAAGAAACAATAGGTGCGCCCACCGGGACAAGTGTCTTCTCCCCGCCAGTCTATTCTTCCTCCATCGCAAGATATATCTCCCCCTAATATTCTTACACCCGTGACTCGCTTAACCAACGACAAGCTTGCCGTCCTCGGGGAAGTCGTACTCGGGAATCTCGAGGTTGAGGGGAGCGGGTCCCTTTCTTATCCGGCCGGAGATATCGTAGTGAGAACCGTGGCAAGGGCAGAACCAACCACCGTAGTCACCGGCCTCGCCGATGGGGACACAACCCAGGTGGGTGCAGACACCTGAAGAAGCTAATGTTAGCATTCATGTACGTACGGATTTGGTCCAGTCCGAGGGTTTGAGAAGAAGGATCCGGGCCGTTTCGTCGATCAAAGGAAGAACGTACCAAGCATGACAAGCCACTCGGGGTTCTTGACACGGTCGTCATCGGCCTCGGGGTGTCGGAGAGAAGTAATGTTGACCTTGTTGGCGGAGTCGATCTCCTCCTGGGTTCGGTGTCGGATGAAGACGGGCTTGCCTCGCCACTTGATGACGACCTGGTTTTGTTCAGCAAAGCCACCTTGATATTGAGGTCTGTCTCATGACAACTCACGTTCTTGCCCTCAGGGATAGCGCTGAGGTCAACCTCCACCTTGGCCATGGCCAAAACATCGGCGGAGGCGGACATGTTCACCAGGAACTCTGCAAATCCATCGTCAGCACCGCCAATTGAGAGGTTTGATTGCATTGGAGACCATTGGAGGCTTCAATTGAAGCTCAATGGCAAAGCATTCATCCATAACCAATCCACCCACCTTGCACAGTGCTCTTGGCACCAGCGGCACTGACGGCACCGAGAGCGCCGACCATGAAGTAGGAGAACAGCTTGTTCTTGTTCTCGCCGTTCTTGGAGACGTAGGAACCGAAGTCGGGAATCTGGGTGCCCTTGGTCTCGCCCTTGAAGGGGCTCGAGTAGCCCGAGGCCGTCGCGCTGCCGGGGCGCATGGCAGTGGTGCTGAGGGCGCGCACGGCGGGGACGGCCGGCTTGGCTGCCGAGCGCAGGCAGAGGCGGGAAGCGGTCGCGAGAGTCGCCATCGTGAGGTTCGGGATGGTGGCGTTGGCGAGAAGAGGGTCGTCGAAGGGAAGGTTGAGGTCTTTTCCTTGGTGGATATCGGCTGATGATGCTTTGCCGAAAGTTTTGGGTGAAAAGTGCGGCCTGAGGTTGCAAATCAGCTTCAAGCTCGGAAATTGGCGGGCGCTCATTGGCCCGGTCGATTTCGGGTGGGGCTTCCGAAGTCTCCCGGATATCTGGGGCCTTCACAAGACTTCCCACGGATGAACCATACTGCTCCGGCAAGGCACTAACAGGTGTAAAAACCACAAGGCTATGGCTCTTTGTTTTCTCATTACATCGTTTCCTTTATCCCAAAGCTTTCTATCCCTTCATCGCCGTAAAAGAGGGCTCAATTGAGTCTTGAAGATGACCATCCCATGTCATCAATTCTGACCAATCGCCATCGACCCTTTCGTCCTTTACGTCTAATCCTTGGACGAGTGGATGTCAGACAGCAACCAACTGAGGATCAGTGCAACATGCCCAAAACGTTGTTCGCCGAATTGGTAAATCCTGTGATGGGCTTTAATGCATCCTTCTCAACTCCTCAATCATGTTTCGCATGTCTTCGACAGTAGGCCCTAGTCCCTCACATATCAATTCTTGTTTCGCTTCATCCATGTCTAAGAACCTCTCGATCATTTCGCCGTCGACAAATCTGTACGGGCTATCGCTTTCTTTGTTGTCATTTCGGAATGCCCGCCACACTTTGAATTCGATGTTGCCGGGCGTATCTATGTATTCCTCAAGCTTTGATTGGAAGGTCATCAACAAATCTTGATATTGCGATGAAATATCCCCATACAGATATAGAGATCCTTCAGTCTAGTTCTTGTGTTAGATGGGATAGTATATCCGATCATGGCTAACTCACTGTTCCTAAGAATGCCCTTGGTGAAACGACCGCATTTTCGCTCTCCTGGACGTGAAGCTTGCGGATCCGGTTGATTTGTTCGCCGATATTGATCTCACTTGTGACCTCCAGCCGGCTGCGATCTTCTTCTGTTGGAGCGTCTGCGTTGCGCTGAAGCACAATAAGATTGCCTTGTGCATCCGCCTCAAGCCACCTCTCGCCTTCAAGGTGGCAGACCGAAGTCGCCCACCCCGGCTCAAAATGCCTTGCAACCTCTTCAAGTTTCGCTTTGTTTCCGTCTTGCGGCGGGGTGAACTCAACCAATGACAAGGATTGCACCAAGTCGACCACACCGATTATGTTATCTGAAATATCAAGACTCACCGGGAAAGCCGCCGGGCGATAGGATGCAAGTTTTTGCAAAGAACCAGAGGTGGTTGTTTCCTCCACGAACTTGTAAACAACAACGGTTTTGGACAAGCCAGCAACTACATGATCATTGATCACACCCAAACAGCGACAGGGCCCCTTCAAGTTGTGAGACAGGATCTGATATACTTGTCGGTTCTCATCGACACCAAGCACGAGAATGCGGCCCTTGGTATCCGCTACATCTTGGGTCTGGCCATCAGTGATGAAGCTTGTTCCGACTATGAACCGGTCGGCGAGATTTCCATTCGAATCTGGCAACTCTGCACTGATGACACACTCCACCATCTCCAACGAGCTTGATGCGTTCAACAAGAATGGCGCCCCTAGTTGTTGGAATATGATTTCGTCCACCAGCTTAAATGTACTGGTGATGATTTCTTCATTTTCAACTAGCTCTTTCTTGATGCAACCCAGGCCGAAAGCCTTGAGGCCAGGAGAATACGCCACTCTTCGGACAGTTTCGTGTACAGGCAGTGCTTTCACATGGGTGAGTCGTTCCTTATCGACGTGGCAAATTTTGACATGATCGTCTGTAGATAGGACGATAGAGTCGGGGAAAGCGTGCGAGTCGAAAGGAGCGACAAATGTGGCATTGTCAGCAGTGGTGGCAGAGTAAATTATCCGGCCTTCCGAGCTGTAAATGAGACTGGCATGCTCGGTGGTTGCGAATACATTGCATGTGCCGTCTTGTTGTGGCAGAATATGCAGCCTAGCCGGGCTGCTCCCTAGAGTGACACTCTTGCGGCCAGACACGGCAAACCCCTTCGTAGAAACATTGAAAGTGATGACATTTCCATCATCCATGGCAACTAGTAACGTCGGGCCGGATATGTCTGGAGGGTGGAGTTGAACGAGTGCAATATCCCGTGGGACGGTCGCACTGTCCTCTGTTTGTCGCAGAGACTCTCCATGGATCGAGTTCAATGTTGTCATGTCAATTAAAGAGATGCGGCCTGATGACCACCAGCCAACGACTCCTAGATCTGGAGGATCCCGAGCTGCATGAATGCATGATATCTGATCTGGCTGCCCAGAAGCGAAGGTCTGGGATTCCTGGGAGTGGGCAGCAAGGTTTTGCAACAGATTTAAGCACACCAAGGTGGTGCCCTCAACCGACAGCAATGCCCACTTGCTGTTGGCAGAAGCCCTTGTGATGCATTTTCCAGCAGGAGCATCCCACCTGTTCACTACAACCCCGCTCTCAGGATCAACCAATATGACAGTCTTGGGCGTAATTTGCAGCACCTGTCCATTAGGCAGGTTGCTGGCCAAAAGAGTCTCTGCGTCCTGGATCATGCCTTGAAAAGAGTACACCTCTTCAATGCCCCCTTCAGTATCAAAACTGAATAGTCTGGTTTCTGCCACTGTTGATATGACCAAGGTGTCGACAAGATCAGAAGCGCAAGAGCGCAGCGTGAACAAGCCTCTCGTACCATTTAGCTCGTCCAGAATCCCTCCGTCTTCCAGTCCAACACCGCTTCGAATACTCCGAAGACTTCCATCGCGGTATGCACCGCAGCCCGCCACAATCCTTGATTGTCCCGAGGAAAACGCGTTTCCAGACTGGGTATCTCCCTCTCTATTACCCATATCCATGATGGAGAAGTCCACAATCGGCGCATTGTTGGAGATTGATTTAATCAGCATCAGCGAATTGGATGCGGGGTCGACTTGGAATAGTTGAGAGTCACCATGATGTGATGCCAAAAAGAGAATGTTATTGCCCATATAGACAAGGCTTGCCGCTCTCGACGTAATCGCGATGGAACCCTCCGACTTCATGGGTGCTACAGTCATTCCTGTCACAACAACGCCAGTTGATTCAATCCTAGTCTCGATTGTGAGGAGGTCGAGGCGGCCATAATCATCTGCGAGAAAGTAGTGGGTACCATCGTACTCGGCCCACGCGACAAAGATTTTGGCTTCCTCAAGGCCGGACGAGACGCTGGTATAGGTCAAGCTGTCAAAATAAGTCAAGAGGGTCTCTCCAATAACAAGGAGGCCGCCCAGGTGAGCCTTGGCTCCTTCGTTGTTTCGCACATGATAACGCTTTTCCTCATCCACGGGCACGGGGATGAGCATAGATGCATACGGATCAGGAATAACAATGTCAAGCTCTCGATCCCTATGCGGATCAAACTTGGACACTTCGCCACCTTTGTCATCTCTCGTGAGTCTATAGATGGCAACTCGAGACTCCTCTTGATCCAGCTGAGCTTTGTAAAGAAAGGCAATTCTGGGGTGGCCGGTGCGGCTGTGGATAAATGTGCTTGCCTTCATCCATAGCTCTGTCAGGCGTACTTGATCAAGAGCTTCCAGCCTCGTCGTGGATCCTTTGCGCGTCGGTAGTCGAAAAACATTCAAAACGCCCTCCCATAGGTGCATGGCCAAGAAACGCCCGGTGGGGTCAACCAAGCATTTGTTTTGGCTCTGAGAATGTCGCATGTACGGCTCCGAGCTATCTTCAATGACCCGGTCGACCGTGTCGAGCTGGTTGGTTTCCGGGTTCCACGAAACATTGAAGTATTGCAATCGATCGGTACCGATGAAGAGGATATCGGTGTCGGAGCCCTTTGGCTGCAGGCGCTGCAGCATGGATATCGTGCCGTGAATGAGCTTCGTGTGGAGGCAGTCGAGTCCATCGTCTGTTAGGCGCCATACCTCCAGGCGGTTTGCCTTGCTGAGCCCCGTCAGTACCTCGTCTCGACATTGCTGGTGGGAGGGCTTACGCGACGATGAGATCTTCGATGTCGGGAGTGAGAAGCTTGGCCCGGAGCGCATGCCGAATGCTAGTAGCTCTGTGGATGGGCGCAACGTACGCCATGATGCTTCATCTGGCCGCAGGGCGTCAACAGGGAGGGGAGGAGGTGAAGGGTTGGTGAGGGTTCGTTTTCCCGAGCTCCATGGACGGACGGGCTGCTGGTCTTGAGGTACCCCGACGTCAGTGATGCCGGAGTTAGGACGAAGCTCAGCGGGCACGGCGGGGCTCTTGGCACTAAAATGGGCCGAGCCATCCGCTATTCTTGATCCTGTCCAGGGCCTGTTGGCGGGGTATTACAGGGCAGCCCTTTCGGGTGCATTCAGGCAAACTTTTGACCCATATCTATGGACAACGCAAATAAGCAGGCTTGCTTGGAGTCTTGATTTCAACTTTGGTTGTATATTTTCCCAGGATCTCCATGACTCTACCGAGCATGGGCGCCACCAGGTTCTCAGGATTAGACAGCCTACGCTCCGGACGAATCACGAGATCAGGAGCGGATGCGAATATCGTTATCGTTACCTTTTGGTACCTATTTCCTCATTTGGTCGGGACATGTGAAAAACAGAGACAATAAAAAAGTAGGAAAGAACTAAGCAAGATGTTGCTTTTGTCGGAGTAAACACTCTGCCTGAGGATTGTATCACTCAAGCTTCCGAAATGCGCTGCACAATTTTGCCATGTCTCCTCGTTTCATTCACGCAAGCACCATCTAACTGTGTATCTGATTGTTTTACGACGCCCATATCTTACATGCGAACATGACTGGTGCAACCGATTTTGCCCAACAAAGCGAGACCGCCGCTGACTACGCGCGATCGCAGAATTGTTTCTATCCCCACAAAGATGCCCCGTTTTGTTTTCATGGCCAAATCAAACATTTGCAAGAAACAATCCTACACAGAGGAGACGACCTAATAGAAATACCTAACTTGGTTACCGAGCCTCTCCCTCCGATACATATCAACCTAGATTTCATAGAGGAACCAGAACTGGATTCAAGGTCCCCCGATTCATTAATCCCGGAGCCCGTTGATTCGATTTCGGTTGCCCTCGCTGATAATTTGGACACCCTCAGGCAACTGCAATCCCCATTGGAGCCCCTGGATCTAGGATACGATTTAAAGAAAGAAGTCCGCCAATATTTGAATAGTATCTCGTCTAAAAGCTCCTGCAACGTCTTATATCAATGGTTTCCCCTGAGTCCTGTTGATACCGACAAAGACGAAGGTCTTTTGTTCCCCTCGGCTACATCCAGGTGGCAACAATTGGCATCAAGAGAGCTTGATCGGGAGAAGATCGAGGTATCTGATGAAGCCGAAAAATTACTTCAGGACCTCGATCATCTTCAAGTTACTTGCAAAAACTGGACTCTAGAGAAGGAAGATTTAGGGCTACATCAAGTAAGATCTTTCTAATCCAAATACGAGTCAAAACACCACGGCTGATTATTTTTAGCTGAAAAGAGTGCGCATATATCCTGTCTCCCCCCCTATGTCCCCACCATCTTCATCCGATATTGATGAGCCATTCATACCCAGCCCCCGTGTTACCATCATCGACTTGACATCTGAGCCCAGTAGTCCTCCGAACCCTGCTGTCAGAAAACTCCAACAAGATGTGCAAAATGGCACCCTAGATTCCGAGCCCATTGTTCCTTCCGCTGGATCAAGTTCCCCTCTTCATGATTCTGTCCAATACTTGATGCCTCCACCGCTCAAGAGTTCCGACCTCAAAGTTGATGTTCCACTGGTCCTGTCTAGTTCCGATGAAAGTACAGGCTGGAATTCTGCCTTTAGAACAACAGATTTAGTCAAGGATAAGCCTGTGGAATCGGAATCGGACCCAAATGAACCGGCAGGCTTTTTTGACGATGCCATGGAGGCAATATTGAAATCTTGCCACGACCACACAGCTCAGAATGTTGAAAGTGAGCAGCTGAACGCAACACACTCACTCTTGAGGATGGATATCCCCAGTCTCAGGTTTGAGGTCCCAAATTCGGAATGGCACAATCACCTGGCGAGCTCAGAAGCTCAATTCAGATGGATGAAGGTGACGCTTGGATTGTCATTTTCTCTGAAGCCCGCAGCCATATCCGCTCGGCTTTGTGCAGACCTGAAATGGTCACCAACACCCCATAGTAGCGGCCGAGTCTCGCTCAAGGAACTTTTGGATTTGCCTGGACCTGAAAGCCGACAATATCTTGCTATCGGCACGCCTCGTATATGCAGCGATGACTACACCACATGCCCCAAAGAGCTTTCTATTCTTCATACTTCCTACGACGAAGATATTGAGGCCGATACACCATCCGAGGGCGATGAAACTTGTGCGGAACAGGAAGAAGCAATGCCAAATGGTCCTGATCCATCTGTCCTCAACAAAACGGTCCCACCAGTTCACAATTTACGCTCTCAGCATTTTCGTGTCTCTCCCATAATGAAGAGGAAAGCTGCTGATGGCTCGGGTGGCATATTGCCGCTTTCAGGAGACACCAGTACTACGACTAAATTCTTGTCAAACTTTCTTGAGCTCCAATGCAAAAAGAAGCCTAAGACGTCAAATGAAACTTGTCAGAATAGAAACCCGAGAAATAAAATGACACCTGCTCATGTCATCTCAACACACTCCTCTCCACAACTTGCTTGCACCAATGTCAACCTCTCCGATGCCCCAGCCCCCGATGTCGTTATCCCATCGAAACCATACAGACTGATTGTTTCCACAAGTTTAGATCGAGCTATTATGTCCCACATCGAGAAAGAATGGCCGCAACTGGAGCTTGTTGACAAAGACTTCTCACAGTACAAAGAAAGGGCAAGGTCTCCTAACTCAGCTTTGCCCAAAGGTCCTGCATCCTTGTTGTTAGAATCAGATATCTCAGTCTCGCCAAGAACGGGGATTATACTTACATCTTTACTCAAGGTGAAACAGAAACCGCTCCCGGGGTCAAATTTAGTCACACCACTTTACCAGAGAGTCCATCATGTAAGCGAGAAGTACGAATCGTTGTTCATTCTTGTCTCTACGGCAAACCCTATGGGGGAATACGTGAGTGATCTGAGCGAATCAGATAAAGCCGCCTACTCTAATTTTGTCCAATTTACAACCTCACTTGAGCTAAACATCACAGTAGAGCTCGTTCACGGAGCCGAAAAAACTCTATGTAGATGGGCCTTAAGCGTTATAGTGTCGTCTGCTGAGCTTGTCTCCAACTTCGGAAATGTAGTCACGTCGAAGGACACGAGCTGGGGGCTATTCTTGCGGGGAGCTGGAATGAACATATTTGCATCGCAGGTGCTTGAGATGCTGTTGGCAGCGCAGTATGGAGACTCAGGCATGGATCAGTTTTTAGCTATGTCCCCAGATGAGCGGGTTTCAAAATATGGTAAGGCGTTAGGGGGGAACAGAGTTCTGATGCATGTATCCAGCGCAATAAGTAGGAAATTTATTTGAGTGCGTTGTTTGTTGGAATCCAGGGTCGCGTATCAAGTTTTAGGTTATTATTGCTGGTCAACAATCGCCCGTTCCTGCAGTACGATCATGACTTGGGTTGACCAACACAATGGAAAGCACAAACGATGGGATACAAATAAAATCGCTCTCAATCGTCACGCACACGCACACAATTTCATTGAACGGGCTTTTGATTCGTTGGTCTAGAAATTTTACTCATTACTTTCAAGAGTTTTCGGTGCTACGCGCAGTGGCTACTGTTCTGGTTGTGTTAATCTTATTATTGATCTTTTCTACTTCAGCCTTGTGCCGAAGCTTGTGAATCTCGAGCAAAGTCCTACCGTTCCCTTGTTACTCTGCCAAGCTCACATATGGAGGGATCCTGGAGGGCTATTGTTACCTTTGAGGGACAAATTTTATATAATTGTAAAATAATTTGTCAAGGCTGTTGGTGGGAACAAGACCTCAACTAGGAGATTGAAAAAGCTACCTTTGTGGACGGGTTCCTGGACCTAGTTGCTGGATCATCCGGTAGAGCCTCCCGCTTGTTCCTTTTCACTGGAAGCAAATAAACACATAAAATCGCAGCCTAAATTTATGTAACCTCGCCTTCTTTATTCTTTTCAATTCCTTACTTCTTTACTGAGCTACTCAAGAATTGACTGGTTAACCAGACCATCCAGAACCCTGATGCTTTTGGCGTTGTCACGGTAGACAAGGTCGGAAGGCTGTTTGCTAAATGGTTTGACGCCAAAGCCAACGGGAGTTATGACCGTGGTCTCCATTCAAACTCTCGGTTCCGGGTGTGTGTGAGGTTCCTCGCTGACAGGTTTTCCAGAGCAAACCTGCATACTCATACTCATCCATATTTTAAAAAGAGCTAGTCTACTACCAACGGACTTTTAGAACAGACCCCGTCCATAGCTCAAGCTATTCAGCTATTCAGAGCTAAATTCGATCGCTGTTCAAAAACCTTCATGTCAAACTTGTTGTTATGTTGATCTGCCGACGCTCACCAATCTAAATGGAAGGCTCTGCGTGCAACCCAACCTTCGAATGGTTGCAAGTAATGCAGGTGCTTCTCTGCAACGGCCACTGCACAAGTTGGTCGGGTCAACAGAATCCCAATTTCTCAAGCGAAAATGACACTCAAAGAAACTCAAGAACGTATCTGTTGAATAAATATACTTGCGTATTGTTTTTCTTACTTTATCCAAACCAATGCCAAGACCTCTGGTTATTTAACAAGGGTCCCTATACAGCAACAAAGCAACAGACTGACAATCATCCAATGGTTGCATTGGGTTGTGACAGTTTGCATCATGGGGGTGTATCCAGGATTTCCTTTGTCTGCGACTCAAGATGGCGAAGGTGGTTACTGGTAGTGCATCACTTGGGGTGAAAGCTATCATCCAGAGCAAGTTACATCCCCAAGTCCGGCCCGCTAGGCCTCATATGCTTGCACCAACATGATGAGAAGGGGAACTAGCCCTGCCACCATTACCATACTCTCTCTGTTGAAATGATCCTCAAACCAGAGCTTGGTCAGCATCCAGGATATTACTTCTCAACTCTCAAATGGTACATCATCAAGAGATCCAATCTCACCAAGACAAAATATCACACATGGAGCACGCCCCGCAATCCCTGCAAGGCCTGGTCTATTTCCCAGCCCTCAATCTACAGTGTATAGCTGAATGTCTATAACCATGCCATCTAGGGATATAAAAACAATATGTTTTGCCCAGTCAGCTACGCATATCAAGCTGCTCAACACAGCTCCCACAAGGGCCGGGGCAGCTTCCGCGACGGCGGCGGTGAGGCTGTTGCGTGCACCTGCTTTAAGCCTACATAAACAACGCGGCGAGACGGGTTTGCAAGTGTCACGGAGCGGGATTGCAGGCCGTAGTAATCTGAGATGGAGTGTGTGAGCCATCGCCTAGGAGCATGTTAGCTAATTTCCTCAGTGCTCGGATGATGGAGGCGACCAACTTGTAGGCGGCGCTCTCGCCGGTACCAAACGAATCAAACACCATGCCGGAATCAACCTTCTCCTGTGACACTTCTCTGTGGGCCTTCTTCCACTGAGTTGTCCGCTTCTCTTGCAGCTCTCGCATGGCGCCATTTCTCCCGACAAAGACAATTTCTTCGTCGTCGGAATCCATTTGCTCGGCTGCGCTGTCCAGGTCCTCCTGCAAGGGTTCCGCATCACTCTGTTCCTTTGACTCGGGCTCCTGGCTGCTACACAGATAATCTCGGACCGGCTCCTCAAGGGCACGCACCCAGCTTCGCACAACAGGGCTGCGCTTGGCGGCCTCGCGCAGATCGCGCGGGATCTCGCCTGCACCTAAACCGGTAGCGCTGCCCGTCTTGAGCTGCTGCTTCTTGCGTGCGGCCTGCAGCTTGGCAATCTTGTCATCGTGGTTCTGGCGGACCCCGCGGTCCCAGACCTGGGCGAGCTGGTACGGGATGTGGTGAACGGGGTGCGTGGGATGCACTTCCCAGTCGGTTGGGAGAGGCGGCTGGACGTTGGGGACGTTGATGAGGCGGTCTGATGGCAGAACTCATCAGCATGATGCTTGCCACCGGCGCCAATGGGTCACGAGGGTCGGAGTTGACGTACCATTCTCCCAGCGTCGCCGCTGCCGGCTTCCCTCCTTGCCCTTCAATACGGAGTCTCGCGTACGCTGGCTGTCCCTCGCTGAGGGTGGCCTGCGGGGGGGCGTAGGCGTAGTGGAACTCGGGAAGCCGACACGCTGCCCAACCGCCGTGGTCGATTCCTTGACCTTGACCTTGACCTTGACCTCGCCATCGAGCGGGATGGCAAGCGGGGTGCCGGTGCCGCGGGCAATAGGCGACACGCTGAGGGATTCAAGAGCCGAAATAGTCCATGCATCGATGTCAATGGCGCCGTTCTTGACGGGAGTCGCGGGGGGGTTGCTGGCAGGTGTGGGAGTCGTGGGGGCGGCAACGGGTGCGCTGGCCACGGCTGTGGCAGAGGGAGTTGGAGTTGGCGTCGCCGACGGGTCGGGTGGTGGTGGGACGGCGCTGTAGATGGCCATGACGGGCGAATTGCGGGGTGAGATAAGGGGATACGGGCGAGCAAGTGCTTGTGTGTCCGGCGCGGGCGAGGAACGCAGGGGAGAGATGCAGGGGAGAAGCTCCAGGAGAGGCACCAGGAGGAGAAGCAGGAGAAGAAGGGAAGGGGAGGCGAGTTAGGGCTCAGGCCAATTAAGGTTGGTGGTGATGATTGATGCGAGGGCTTTGACTGTTCCAGCAGTTTAGACATGATAACTAGCCGCAAGCCCCAATGAGGCTTCCCCTCGGCGATGAATCATCCCTCGTCCGTTCGCTCCGCAGCCAATCATGGCGCGAGCGCATCCCACACGTTCCACGTTCGAGCCCCGGCATCCCGTCTGCCCGTCTTCCGGGGGCGGGCGGGTACATTAGGCTGTGTGCTGCGAGTCACCTGGCTCCCACCCATGGCCATGACCATGACTGTACGGATACAGCATGTGCAGTACCATGTAGCTATGACCGTCATGGTCCGCCGAGGGGGTTTCAACCTCGACACGCATGTAACCATGCAGCTTGCTTGCCCGCGGAATGCGCCTACGCAATTGCCCGTCGCAAACATTCACCTTTCCAGCTCGGCACTCGCTCACGGGTGGGTCCCGCTCAGAGCTACACGCCATGATGACTCTAACCCCAAGTCAAGCTGAACGGGATGCATGCAGTCACTAGGCAGCCGCCGCTAATAAGCGAGATACGCCTTCGTACACTGTTTCGTCGATGCCAATGGCCCGGCTTTGCCACACAAACACCCCCGTACCAACTGCGCATTATCCAATTGAGATATGCTGTGTAAATTATCATGTTCGCTGAGTGTGACCCGAGGTTCGAAATAAGAAAGTGAATAAAAACCACTCCCAAAAGTCATCATGCTTCGGATAGAAAAAAATATATCCATCAACGTAAGAAACCCGGATATCAAATGCTCCCTTCTTGGCCGCCCATCAGCTATACTGTCCTTCCTAGTGCTCAGTCGAGTTATAGTTCCTGTGCGGATTGCCAATGCCTCCCGGTCGAAGCAGCGGCTGGTTCTCCCTCTCAATCGCACGCTCCTCCCGCTCTACAATGTCGTCCAGATCCTCCTCTGTCTCGGCATACCGCTCCGGGTGACCCGTAAATGGCCCTGGAAGTCCGCGCTCCCAGCCCTCAGAGTAGGTCCGGCTGGCCGATGGTCTCCGGGGCATGCTAGAATACTCAACAGGTGAGTGGGGGATGCTGTTTGCGGTTCCATTGGTGTGGCCGTTTTCCTGTCGTCGTCGCGCGGCAAGTTCGTAGTACACGCCCATGAAGAGCACGGATCCCTGCATCGTAGCTGTGATGAGATAGATGATCCATGTGCTCCATCCAGCCCATCCGAGACGAGCGAAAAGGCTTCCAGCGAATAAGAAACCGCCAGGGGTTTGGATGCACATCATAGGAATGCTCAAGCTTCCGACATGCTTCAGGTGGTACGTCATCCAAATCTGAGGCATGTATTGGATAGTGGCGAGGACCGTGGCCATAATTCCCAGCAAGTTGGCCCAAAACAACAGATGATCCGGGGCGGCGAGGAAAAAGACTGCCGTGACGATGATGACAATCAGACCGTGTAGCACGCAGAGCAGACCCACCATGACGGCCGTCTGCCAACGGGGCGCATCGCCGCGAAGGTCCTCAGGCGGGACATTGGCCTGTCGATAGCGGAAGAAGATCAAAAACAGAACGAGACTGCCCAAATGGTTAGCCGACATGAGATTGTGCTACGCATTGCCTACTCGGCGTGGTGGATGATGTCCTACATGAGACTGAAGCAGACCCATTGGGCGCCCAGCTGGGCAACACCAAGTAGTCCTGCAGTGCACTCAAAGGCGCCGAGTTGCTTGCAGCAGCCGATGGCGACCCGGGAGGGCGGGACAGTGAGGATGTTGGCGAAGCCGGCAGTGGCCGAGGTGGTCCCAAGCAAGACAAAGTAAGGAGAGATGCCCTCAGAGGTGCCCCGCGAGATGATGCGGTAGTGCTGCGGGAGGTACGAGACCAGAATACCAAGCAAGAGGATTCTGCAAGATTTGTCATTAATCTGAAAATTCCGCAATCAAAAACAATGGGAACAAATTGAATTCAAAGCAAGCGGAGATTGGGGCAGCGAACGGGGCGCGTCGTACATGGAAACGAAGAGCTCGACGTAGGAGGGAGTCCTGAGACTCTCACATTGGTCCTCGGGAACGGCGAAGATGTCCATGCTTGCGAACGTCGTAGGGAGGAACAAGGGCGTAGCGGCGCAGCAAACAACACACACACAAGAAAGAAAGGAAAAAATAAGGGACAGTGGCAGTCACCGGCGAATGCGGCTCTGCCGGAGGTCAAAGGAGGGAGAGATGGTCGAGAATCACGAGATTCGGCGGGCCCCAAACTCGATTTCTCGGCGAGGAGTGGTGTGGGTAAGAGGGTAATAAGAGGCAAGGCGAGGAGGTGCGGAGGGCGTCGCGTTGGAAGGGTGACGTATGGTGTGGGGAGCGATGGGCGAGGCTGTCGCGAGAGCAGGGCCTAGCTGAGTGCTAGGTTGAAACAAGCGAGAACAGAAGTGAGCGCAGGAGAGAGAGAGACGGGGTGAGAAGCCGGGCTACGAGGGGATCATGGTTGAAGGGAGCGTGTGAGAAAGGGCCGTCAGCGTCTCTCTGTGCTGCTGCTGCTGCCGCCGCCGTCTTTGTCGCTGGTAGTGGAGAATGGTGAGAGGGCGATGGAGGCAGAGCAAGGTCAGGTCCAGGAGGGAATGGAAGGAAGGGTGGACGAGCGGACAGCTTGGTCGCTAATTGGAGGTGAGTCGGGGGAGTCGGGGGGGCAGTTAGCGGCCGGCTCCATTGGAGCTAGGAGGGCCCTGTGGTCCTGTGGTACCTCTTTATAGCGACAGAGCCCCCATTGGCCATGTGCGCGCTGAGGCCCGGTGGATATTACTGGGGAGTGGGCAGCTGTCAGCCCGCCAAGCTCGACCACAGGAGCCATTGCCCGCTGCGCTCTCGCTGAGCCGTGGATACGTTACCGCAAGCCTGCCGGGTCCATCCTGCTACAGCCCAGCAGATCTTTACCAACATGTGACTTTGAATCAGGCCAGACCGCATCATAGGGCAATGGCATCGAGTTTGTACGATGTCCCCTTGGTTGATCTTGTTTTTGTAATTAAATTTAACGTATCCGCCTTGGCAGTTGGGATGCCGTCACTGCATCATCATTCCGTGAACCAACCCGACCACTAACACACATGTCTACAAAGGTAACTATACATACAGGCCACCTCCTCGCCTCTGTCGAGCGTGTGGGGAGGGCTGCCCATAGGTCAGGCCAGCACAAGCCTCGCATCGTTTTTAGTGGGTGGGTGGGCGTTGGCTGCCCCTACATCCTGGGCTACAGGCACCCGCTCCCCCTCTTCCCCTCGGCCATGACGTCGCATTGATGCCCTTTCCACCCCAGGTCGAGCTATAACAATTGCCATCTCAGCAATCAACATCTTGGAAATACGATAAGTTTCCCCTCCCGCGCCGCGCGCCCGAACCTGCGAAGTGAGCAGGCCAATACGAGAGCACCCTCTCAAGCATTATTCGTATTTGCAGCTCCTCCTTCTTGTCTCGGAGCATTCTCTCAAGAGCATGCATGGCTGGCCCCAATCTCCACCAGCGCACAGATGAGCAGCCGGCCAGTGCCAGATCACGAGCTCGGTCTAACCCACACCCAAACTTTTTCCGCAGCCCACTTACACACACCTAATCCTTCGCATCGCCCGCCGCACTGCAACAATTCGTCCGCTCCTCATGGATGACCCAGCCGGCGCCGATGCCCTTGTGCAACCCGAGACCGAGCACGATCCAAAGCCGCATCCAGAGCCCGGCCAAGGCGGCGCCCCCGCCGTCAACCTCGTGGCCGAGAATGCCATTGCTCGGCCGAGTCGAGTCGACGACGCTGCCGCAACCACGCCGTCATTGGTGACCAACTGCCCTCTCACACGCGACTTTTACACATCCGCCCAATGGACTCCCGACGGAACCTCCCTGATCGTCTCCTCGTCGCGCAACTGCGTTTCCACCTTTGTTCTCCCTGACGATCTTCTTGACCCGACCGCCAGTCGCCCGCGCCAGCTACCTCCCCAGTCCACCATCTCGCTTCCAGAGCCGACCCAAACCGTCGTCTCAGCACCTTACTACTCCCTCGCCGAACCTTCATCTCAAACCGCCCTCGTCGGATGTCGTGACCATCCCATACACCTCTATCACCTCTTCCCCAGCGACAATGCGCCCGCCGTGCCCTTGGCGACGTACAAGCTCATCAGGCGCGAGACAGAGGAGTATATAACACCGTCCGCTATGCTCTGGGAGTACCCAGGTACTCATTTCCTATGTGGTTCCGTGAACCGCCTCGACTACTTTGACATGTCTCGACACGGTTCAGACGGTCCCATCCTGACCATTCCCACAATCCCTTCCAAACGGCATATATCAAAGGGCAGCGGTGTAGGTATGAAGGGTACCGTGTCTGCGCTCGCCGCATCCCCAATGGATGCCAACGGGGGCTCTGTCGTTGCTGCGGGCACCTGGACACGCTGGATTGGGCTGTACGATCTTCAACGTACCGACAAGACGGTAGCAAATTGGAGCATTTCCAACACCGACGGGATGGACGCTGCCGATGCCGCTGCTGGACAAGGCATTGTTCAGGTGCGCTGGAGCCCCTGCGGCCGCTACCTAGTAGTCAACGAGCGCCAGTCCACGGGCTTGCTGGTCTACGATATCCGCGGTTCGGGTCAACTTCTCAGCGTGCTGACTGGCCGCGACGGCACCACCCAGCAAAAGCTGACATTCGACATCTTCCAAAGCGACCCACACTCCGAGCCATCCTTTTTCGAGGTCTGGGCCGGATCCAAGGACGGGTCCGTAGCTGTCTGGGAGGGCGTCGGCAGCAGCGTCGGCGCCGTAGAGCCATCGTGGAGCTGGAAAGCTCACGAGTCCCCCGTAGGAAGCACTATCATCCACTCAAGCGGTTCTGTGGCTGCGACATGCTCCGGAGGATGGGGCGCTCCCTCCATGGAAGACATGGACGAGGGGTTCGGATCAGCCGCATCAGCTTCCAGCTCCCGGCATATCTTTGACGAGTCTGGAGTCAAGGTGTGGTCGATCGGGAGCTGACATGCATGCCCCGGAAAGCCACCTCGCCCCATGCTCGCAGCTGTCTGCCTCCCTAATATATGTAAAACGCTGCCTTTCATAGACGATACCCCACCTGAAGCCCAATCCCGAGGGATTTGACCCTTCGCGCTGAACCGTAGTAGAGAAGAACTCGCTTCATTACCCAGAATTCCAATTGAGCGTACGCTGGTTGTCTGACATTACATGGACACAGAGCGGTGAGAAACCCAGCGATACCTTTTGCCCTCAGGCATGTCATATATATATACGGTTGAACTATCTGAATATCTACTGTGCAAACTTTCAAACCTCCCGACCGTGGGGTCAATCCAGTCCTTCACAATTACCCATACATATACTCGATTACAGCCGATTCGTGCCCTCTCGGAATCCATTTCCGATTGAGATGATCAAAATTATGCCCAAACACGCCACACGCATGGACGTTATGCTCATTATTTTTCCCCAAAAACCAAAAGCAAAAAAAAAAAAAAAATAGCCCGTTCTAACCACGAACAAACTCCGATCGTAACGCCAATGAAGTCCAGGATTAATCGTGTCTTTCGCGAGGTTCGATGCCTCTTCCAGGACGTGAGTCTCTGTATGTGGTTATGCTCTGATAAGCACCTCGCGCTTGCATATGTCGTGAGAATTCGTTAGACCCAGCTTGGTCCTCTGTTCTGCTGCCACAGAGGACCGCCACCTCCTCCACGGGGTCCTGGATATGACCCCATGGGAGTCATGGGAGCCGTGTTTGGTCTGGAATCCTCTTCGTCAATCGGACCAAGTGCCGAGTTGTAAACTTGCGTGAATTCGTCGGTGTCTCGGTTTTCCCGAGTCAGTGGTATCTCATCGTAATCCAAAATAGGATCGCCACCAACGGCCATGCCGATATTCGAGGATGGTGCGAACCCGTAAGCGCTGCTTTGAGTGGTGTAAGGTTCTGGTTCCATGTCGTAGCCTTGGTCGTCCACTGTATTGATACCTCCACGGGCCACTGGCATCGGGGGTGGGGGTGACGAGCCCATGTCGACTTCCCGCATGGGTGGTGCCAACAGCGGCTGGATGTTTGGATGACCACCAGTTCCAGATCTGTCAAATTGGTTAGCGTATCGTTCATGGACATGTCCCGTTTCGGTCACGTACTGGTCTCCGCTGGGGTCCTGGCTGCCCTTCTTGCGTTTCCAAAGCCAAATACCAAGGACAACTAGGGCAACCAGGGCGGCGACACCGCTGATGGTGCCGCCAATAATAGCGCCCGTATTCTTTGAACCGTTGTCTTTGCCGTCCGTGTTGGGGGCAGAGGCCGAACTGGATGATGACGAATCAGAGGATCCCGTGGCAGAGCTGCTGTCAGTTTCGGTGTTGGTTGCAGTCTCGGTTTCGGAAATGTTTGAAGAAGTAGTTTCAGTGCTCGTTTTGGTCGTGGTTCTGGTATTGCGTGTAGTCGTTTCAGAGTTCGTCTCTGAGGCTGTTTGTGAGGAGCGAGTGTTTGAAGCTGTCGACTGAGAAGAAGAGGCCGAATTAGTCTGCGACGAGGCAGACAGAGTTGTCAGCTCAATTGTCGGTTGTCCAGAGGCAGTAACCACCACAGTCGTGGCCAAGTTGGTCCTCGTATCGCAGCCAAATTGAGAATATCCTCCCTCGTAGTTGTTCTTGTAACAACGCTCGGCGCCCTGGCAAGTGAAAATGTACGGGTTGGATTCTGTCTGCGGGCCACTGTTCGAGTCGACGCAGCCAGTGAAGACACCCTGCGTACAAGCGCCGCCATCAGGACAACAACCAATAACTCCTTGGCCAGCGTCGATGGCACAATGCGATCCAGCAGAGCAGGTGGCCGGCAAATTGGGGTCACCTCCTATGTAACCACAAACGGTGCTCAACTGTCGGCGAACGAGCCCAAGCTCGGGTCCGGCCGTCGCAAGAGGCCAAGGCTGGACATCGAGTTCGTAGTATTCGACGGTCCTCGTCGGTTGGGGAAAAGCGAAAGGAGACGCGGTTGCGCAAGTAATCAAGTTTGAGAGAGCGAAGAGCGCGGCGGCAGCTGGCAGGCGCACCATTCGAGTGGTGGGGGACATGGCAAACAAGGTCGTCGGTGTCTCACTGTAACATGGTCTGTCCGCAGAGTCGAGAAGTGGTCGAGCGTGAAGGGCGAGTTGTAGCGAGTGTGGCCGAGCAACTGTTCTAGAAAACCGGGTGGTGGAATTAAGGGAGAAAGTTGAGGTCGAAGAGCGACAACCAGATGAATTAGTGGCGGTTTGGTGGAACAAAGAAGAGAAGAAGGAAACGAGGTGGGTGCACACGAGAGAAAAGAGTGACAGGGCAACGGCAGGCTGGAAAAGACCCAGATTTGCAAAGAATCTGAGGCAAGCAGCACGAGCCGGGAGCCCAGGGTCCGGGGCGCGTGCTGGTATCCGCGCTGACGCATGGGGGCCGACTCCAGGAACCCGGCGGCGGCGTTCCCTGTATGCGCGGGCGTATCGTTGGCGTTGCTGGGCGAAAGGTGCCAAAGCCAAAGCCAAAGATGCGATGGGGTAGGATGGCTGGGGGGGTGGTGCAGGTGCAGGCGATCCCAAGATTTCCGGGGACCCTGCGCGCCACGCTTGCGTGTGAGAGGTCCGACAGGCCATCCGGAGGAGGGTACATGACCAACCAGACAAAGGCCAAGCCACCGGGGGCAGGGGTGTGACGGGGAGCGACAGGGGGCAGGGGGCGGCAGCAGCAGGATTTGCGGTGGTGGATTATCCGTTAAGTGTTGGCAGCTCCGATGGCGTAGCACTACTGTACGCTGTATAATAGGCTGGGCACCGGAGGGGGGGAGGCTGGGGGCTAGTGGGAGAGCGGGAGAGTGGGAGAGCCTGGAAACAGGGTAGAGTTGCGACCGGGGGGAGGCTGGGGCGAGGTTGCGACACGCAGAGTAGAGGCAATGGGCAGTGGGTGGTTGGGAGTGTCGTGAAAACGGTGATGAAAGGACGGGAGAAAAGTGGGAAGTGGAAAGGAGGCAGAAGAAGGCCGGCGGGGAGCATAAAGGTCGATATGGGAACTGCAGGTGGCCTTCATGTCACAACAATGGGAATGTGAGTTCCTCAGGGGACAAAAAGCCAGTGGTGCAGAGACAACGGCCCCACGCGGACCGGCCGGTGGTACCGTCCGTCGACTTTAGACGGCCTCTGATAAATGAGCCTGAGACTGGGGAATTTTTTTTCTTTCTTGCTTCCACCCGGAGCTTGTCCCCATGCGGCTATACGGGTGCCATGGCATAATGTGGCTTCAGCTGATAATTAATTTAATGATAGGACTTGCAAACTAGCTCAGGCGAGAAGGACAAAGACTAAAGTTGACGAGGACCCTTGCCAATCGCCAACTCTCGCAGTAGAGTTCGCGTCGACGTTTGCCCGATTCCCATGCTCACACTTTCACCCTCTGCGTTACAGCACGTCTCAGAGTGGTTCCACATGGTGACATCTACAACCGTCACCCGGGGGCCTCCAAACCTGTCTCTGCCGCTGCCTGCATGTCTCTTCCAACTGCCTTGCATCCGCCATCCATCATCCATCCACATGTCTCGTCTCGTCACCAGCACAGCATCAGCATGGCATCAGCACTGGCCACGTCGGCATGCTCCCCCTCCCAGCTCCGCAACCGTCCGCCCACAGCATCACGCCCAATCCTGAAGTCAATTGTGTCATGCAGCTTTTTTTGGCTCGTCCACGGTGCCGGCACCAACCCCATCGAGCGCCCCTTGCAACATCCCGTCATATCCTGTCGTCCTGATGCGCGCTGCCCCGCACACGTCACGCACTGTGCTTCCAACCACCCCTCACCGCCAAAAAATACAGTGTGCATATCCCTCCATCCCCCACTCGTGGCCAAAAGTCCTAGCTTGAGGCAATGCGATGCGTTGTGCTTCTAAATCGGGAACGTTGTCCCTACACGAGCTTGCTTACATACTTCCGATGCTCCCCGGCTTATCACGGACGCTATTAGCATGTCTCAGATTGAGCGGAAGACGACGATCACCCGTTGAATAAACATGTGCTGGTTCGCTATCTTATTGGTAAAATCCGTTCCTTCCGTAATCTAAAGAGCAGCATTGTATACTCCCAAAAAAAAAATTTCCCAATCTAGCCATCAAAGTACGCATTGCCAAGCATATAAATCAAGACTCCATCCCGCTCGGTCTATGTAATTAAACAATCAAGTCTTTGGAATTCGCCCATTCCTTCCAGACCCCGAACTGCGAAGCGCCACTGTCTCGAGTCCGCATGGCGCCGGCATGTTCAACTGGAATCTTCACACGTAACCCGCCCACCGATATTAGCGCTTAAGCGAACCCTGATCCACAGCTACAATGGCTGTACTGGATCATGTCTGTCCTCGCTGGACCCTGCTCGTTTCACTCGTTTTCATGGCCTCATCAGTTCTTGGGAGCTTCCATGGCCCGAGTGTGATCTTCCTCCAGAGCTTTCTCGTCGGTGGTGATGGCGTCCCTGTCTCGAGCTTCCGCGACCAGAGTGATTCTGGTGGGGCTCTTCCCGCTGTGTCTGTTCTTGCGCATACTCTCGTTAGGAAAATTGGCGGTAGGGTTCGTATCGAGTATCCTCTCGAGGAGGGCTCTCCACAGCGGCCTCTTCCTCCACGACGCTGTCATACATTTCGTATCCACCACCCTGCTTGAGAGCCTTCTTAGCGGCCTTTCGCTGCTTCTTGTCTTCTTTCTTCTGTTGTTTGAGGGCCTTCTTCTCCTTGCGGCTCAGGCGTGGGAAGTCGCTGTCTGGACCCCGGAGTACAATACCCGGGTGGATGACGTTCAGGAGGACCAGAGCGAAAAGCATAGGGAACGCATCAAGCCCAAAGCCGTAGTTTTCGTTAGACAAGATCGGGTTATCCTCGCTAACACCGGGACCGAACTCGACGAGACGGTAAATGATTCGGATCTGCCGCGATATAATTAGCTCGCACATCCACTTTCTAGGATGGAAAACCTGGACTTACCACCACGAGAATTAGCACCAAAAACATGATCCAGATGAGGTACTTGATACGCCCCATGCTTCGACCTTCCTGCTTCAGCAAGAGGTGGTAGAACCATGCAGTCATAGAGCCAAATATGACGATGAAAGCAAGCTGGACACCAATGCCTGCCATGTAAATATGTTGGCCAATTCGGAGTAGCTTTGCACTGGAATTGCCTGAGAGCAAACTACCACCACCAACCTGCACAAGAAAGCAGACAATATCCAGCCAAATGAAGATGGTGCCCAGCTTGATTGCCCTGACACCCCAGATCTTCTTGTCGGGAAGTTTGAAGTATACCATTCTCGCGACTGTCATGTACACGAAAGCGTTGATCCCTGTTTCCAAGTAGTCAGCTAGCTGTCGTTGAGTCTTGGGTATCCCAGTGCTCACATAGCGGGGCAAGAAGAAACAGAAGGGTTCCGTAGATGGAGAACTGAATCTGCTGCTGGTCATGACTTCCAATTGTCTTGATGACGAAAGCTCCCAGCTCCCAGGCAGCTCCCATAATCACCACCCAGCAGTATCTCTGCGACAAAGTCAGCCACAAGTTTGTTTCCTTGTTTCAAGTGGAACCCCGCGAGGGGGGCGGTTAAGAATGGACCCACCTTCTTATAGACAATGGCTTGGATGAGGTGAGCCACAGTGGAAATTCCAAACAACACAGCAAAGGCGAGGTTGCCCTCAAAGCTAGGGTTGAAGTTGTAGTATGAGTTGCAGGCTCCGGGGGGCACATAGCCGTATTTTCCCGGGACGGCCGTGGTGCAGCTTTCCGATGCTGAGGAAGCTGTTGTTGTGCTCGGAGCACGGTCATTGATGGTCCTGGTGGCCATTGTGTGAGTGAGGAGATAAATGGGGCCAACTATAGTTGTCTTGGCAGGGTTATAGATGAATCAGATATTGGACAAGAAGGGAAACGGGCGTGGATCTCCAACTGGAAGCCAAGTGAAGCTGGTGATTGCTGGGTAGTAAAAAACTGTTCCTGCATTTTTGGACAGTCTCGAGGATCCTTTAAATAATTTACAAAAATTGGCCTTCATTCATGATAACCCCAGTCTGCCTCTTCCCAGCTACGCATCCGAGCGGGATTTGAAAATTGACGATTGGCGAGGGCAGTGTTCAAGGCCTGAGGCTTGGTCGCATTCGTCGCTCTCCACGGCTTACATGGTCGCCTCGAGTGTGGGACGCGTCACTGGAGCTCGCCAAAGCTAAACCCCAACGGTGCAGCCTCAGCCTCAAGCTGACCCGCTCTGGCACAGAGATTGGGGCCAAGCCTCGAATCAGTGGAAGATCATCCCCCCGTTTCACGCGCTATCCTGCCGCATGGGGCAATTCACTCAGTGTCCAAAAGGCGGCGCTGAGCCAGGATGTGGCCGATGCGACGTAGGGCTGGGCCATGTCGCGGCAATGGCGAGGCTAGCCAGCTCGTGTATTTTCAAATCCCACCGGGGAGTGACATTCAGCCCATCCCGCACCCCGTTAGCTTTCACTCAGCATTTGGTCGCAGGCATCCCTCCAACACAATTGGTTTGTCTACGGCTGTGGCTTGAATTCGGGGCCGAAAGACATACGTAATTCCGGGCTGGCTGTGATTCAGCTTGGGAATGCATTCCTGTCGCGGCCACTACGCTCAAAGCTCGTGTACAAAAGTCGACGACGACTTGCCACGTGCAAACCCCAGCACCTGCTCTCGGCATTTATTTTAGAAGGTACATTATATTCTGTTTCCATTCGTCCTGGGCCGTCTAGGGTTGACATTGTCATCATTCGGGAATTTCCTAACACGGTGATGAGCATGACGTAAATATCAATATCCCCCCACAAGAGCCTTAACTGTGGATTCCTCCGGCACTTTATTCCAGCCGACAGCAAGACCATTCATATCATTCGATCTCATTCGCCAGATGAGCGAGGCACGTTTGATGAGCTTGATTACAGATTGCCCGGGTCTGGAATTCATTGCATCCCCAAGCTCCTTCAGAGTCTCAAATCAAAACCGTCAGCCCTAAATCCGTGCCGCAAGCTTAGGCCACCCTCCCCTCCTGCAAACACAGACATGACATTCCTTTTTACTCCCCGTGGCATGTATCGAATTCACTTACTCCCCTGTCTTACTCTCAACTTTAGGGTTTCTTTGTACACTAACCATTGAATATTCATCGGGCTCGCCCACTTTACGCATACGTCGGGAGCCCTCCTCTCAGCGTTCGTTCTATGCACCGTCACTTACACCCTCATTCTTAATAAAGTAAAAGATCAAACCGAAATGCCACAGTACGAATGCTTTTTTTGGGCTAGACATGCGGAGGATTCCAAGCTGGTGCTACGATTCCAGCCGCATCAGCGGGTATGTTCTCAGTTTGGCTTCCAGCTACTTTTGCAGCACTTCCAATCGCTCTCGTAAATGATAACCATATCTAAAGTAAATGGCCGTTTATGGCCGATATTTTCAAACAATATATCCTCTTTGTCGCAGAAAAATCCAATTTGACTGTCCTAATGACAGCATTGCATTGCAGCTCAATATCATGGTTGGCAATCAGACAATAGCTTGGACTATGACGCGGTGTTTTAACCACGACCTCCATGAGCTAGATTCTAAGAATCAAGGCCCATTGTCTCTTTGAGTGTCATGAAGCTCCAAGATGCACCTTGCCCCGCATTGCCATCGGGTATAAGCGAGTGCATAAAAACATCAAGCCCAATGGATTTTGTACTGAGGCAATAGTGTCAACAAATACAGCAATACCACTGATTGGCATAATATTGCCACCTGCATTGAATCGACTTCTGCAATCACACGCTTTAGATGGTGATGAGTGTCATAAAGCTCCAAGCGAGTCGCAGTCGGCTAGATCCCCCGACTGCGACTCGCTTGGAGCTTTATGACACTCAGAAAGATGGGATCCCTTCATCTTATTCATGAGAAACTGTAAGAAATGGTCAACTCAGGCCATTACCTCGCTGCCACCTTCCCGTGTTGCACAGTTGAGGGGATCTACAAAAACCTCTATCCCTTTGAGTGCCGTAAGACTGCACTTAGGTACCAAACAAAGTAGACTGTCAACCACTAAACCCTAAACTGAAGATATATAATTTCGAATTGGCATGCATAATGCTAGTGGTTTTAGGAGTTATTTTATTTATATAAAGCTATATTATCCCTTTAGAATTTTGCTTGGTGGCTGGGTGAACAAGGTGGGGTACCTAGGTGCAGTCTTACGGCACTCAAAGGGATAGCCCCCCTTCTCTTAGCATAGAAAAGTCAATCAAGTCACAACATCAAGAAGATCATACGTATAAGAGACCCCAAAGGGGTCCCCGTACGGGGAACTTCCTGTGACCAAACAAGGCCCGACCTAGCCCACCGACAGAAATAGTAACATGGAGCCTGATACCAAGAATCTCGAAGGGTGAAAAGTTCAGCTCAGTGGGAGTCAAAATACAGCACAGCAGCACAGCAGCCGACGTAATCGTGAGCTGCAGAAATATTATCCGGGATTGGTAGCCAGCTACGGAATCAGTCCAAGCCATGATTTCCCTCACCATGGTTCATCCATACCACTCGTAGAATCGTCCAAACTTATGATGTCATGTGGCTAAATGCGAAGCGCCCAGCTACTGCACGTGTATGGGTCCCGTATTGTCGGTTTGCATGTTGTCAATGTTGCAATTGCTACCACTCCTTACCGAGTTGGGCTTCTACTCTCAGTTGTGTAGCAGTTCTAATTTATGTCTGGAATGTTGTTAGCTACTCCTCGGCTCGAGTCGTTCGTTTTGAGCGTTGGGGGAACCCAACATCTGATGATCTTTGTCGATTTTGGTGAGATGTGGTGTAGATTGACTTCTGCCACACCCAACACTACCTGTCATAGTGACAACGGCTGGGTTTCTCGCTCGGTTTCATCTAATTAATACATTCAAACCGCCAATGCTGGACTCGCCATGGTTTTGAAATATGCATCTTAATATTCGTGGACCCAGTTGCGCTTAAAATAGCAATAATGCGACGTGATTTGTTGGTTTTTATCGCGTGTAACTAGTGGGTGTGCACTTTGTGATGGAAGTGCAATTACACATGCAAGAGAGATGTGACGTGGTATTGCAAGGTACGAGTCCCCTCGTGTTGTTGTGTTATGGGATGGGAGATTGCAGCAGTGCAGTAAGTTATTATCTACAGTAAAACTATGCTTGCCCGGTATCGCTATTTCAATCATTGAATATTTGATAACCTACATTGATGGGATTAGAATCGTCATGAATCTAAACCCGCGAATTCAAACCCACAGTGTAGGGTAGGCGGCTCCGCCCGGAGAGGTTGGCTGCCCCGCCACCGAACACGCCAGTGACCAACGGGCGCTGTCCCCCATCCCACCCACCTACCCAGGTGGGCAAGTCGTACACTTTGCCAGGTCCCTTGCAACCTTGTTCCCCAATGTTTCATCACTGGCAAATTCAGGGACGTCGCGTAAATGGTCCTACTACTGCAGGTTTACAGGCGTCGTACCATTGCTGCCGTGTTCTACAGCCAATGTCCCTGCTGGGCTTGACTCGTCGCCGTTCACCTGTTCACATGATGGCCGACATGCTCCAGTGCCTGCCGCACATGCTTTTGCCCCTCAACCTAGGTGAAACACAACAAAAGCCAACCTATCGTTCCTTGGATCCGGCCGTCCAGGTCCCCCCCAGGACTGTGATTCGCCACAACGTCAGGGCGTACTGCCAGAATATCAGGGTCGGCTGTCGTCAGTGGCGCCAAGGTGGTTAGGGGACCTGGGGGGTCTGGGTTCGCCCCCACCAGCAACTGGCCTTTATCCGTTGCCGCTCCAGGGGGCCCGCTGCCCAAGAGGAGCTGAAATCGAATCGCGGCCGGCGCTAAGGCTTGCTGGTCCCCAGTGCTGCCTGGGTTCGGTCGTCTAAACGAGCATTTGACTCTGGATGAAGGAGTGACATTCGGCGCTGTCTTGCGTCGGCTGTCAGTGATGCACAGGCCATGGTTCACCTGAGAACTGGTTAACACTGATAGCGCGCTCGCCGCCTCGCTGCCGCACCCTCACCGGGCTCCGCTCCGTTTTTTCCTTTATTGATGCGCCGTCTCCTCACGCCTTCCCTCGTTGGACTCTGTCTCTCTTCCCGCCTCCTGAACCCCAGCCCTCGCTCTCAACCTCGCTCTGCCTCACTCTCGGGCGCTGGGTAGACAAGCAAAGCAGAGGCACGGCATTTCCAACAGGGCGCATCGGCAACCGACTGCCTACACGCAGGTAACCATGCCCATCAAGATCAAGTCCAAGAAGCTGCCCCCTCAGCGCGATGGCAGTCCGGTCCCCCTGCGGAGCGAGTACGACCTCCCCGACATTGGTACCGACGACACGTTCCGAGAAGTCGTGAAGAAGCTGTCGCTGTAAGTTCGCGTGCCTGGAATTCCCCGATGTGACCCTGTGTACTAATCATCTCCAGGTACTTTGTCGATGTCATCGAGCTGCCCAGCACCTTTGAGCAGCTTCGCACCACAGCCGCCGGAACCTGTCTGCGGGTGCTGGTGGATCACCTGGCCGAGACGTGCACCAATCGCTGCATCGTCAATGCTTTGCTGTAAGTCTAATGCACCGCTTTTCTTTGCATATTATGCCATGATCGGGGGCAATCGGGCGTCCATTGACCTCCCTTCCCATCGGGTCTCGGTCATGCCTTCACCGCGCTATGCGGGGTGATGTTGCCCCCCTCGACCCCCCTGAAACCGCGTGTATAATGCTACGCCGCCACGTTCAGCATGCATCGCCCGATGACTCGCTTCCGGGTTAACCCATTGGCCGATTACTGACATACCACCTGCAGGGCGCTCAAGTGGCATTATGATGCTGATGTTGACAACCGGTTTCTCAGCGAAGCCCGCTCAAGCGCTTGTGAAATTGTCGCTTGGCGCTTCCTGACGCGCCTCTCAGAGCGCGAGGCTGTTGACTTCTGTCTCTACGAGATCCCCAATCCCAATCCCAATGCTGAGGATGATTGTCCCCCCTCTCGAGACGGAGACGAAGAGGCTGGGGAGTTATCCCCTCTACTGGCCCATTTCCACCCATCTGACTATTCACGACGCAACCCTGCGGGAGGCACCGCCAAGCGCTCCCAGCTCCTGAGCTCCCTGTCCCAGCTTACCATGACCATGAGCGATGATGGCGAAGAATCTGATGAAAAGGATCCTACGGTAGCATTTAAAAACTTGAATGCCCTCGAGATTGCTGCCATTGCAAACGCAAAGCGCTTTCTCAGCCAGCACATTGTCCAGAAAATCATTACTGCCATCTGGAGTGGTGACATTATCTTTTGGGACAGCCTCTCGGTCAACTCGACCAAGAAGCACAGGTTTTATAATCCGCGCACCGCCGATCCCTTCTCCCGCCTACGTGTTCCCAAGTATCTCAAGAGTTGGGAAGTGCTCTTCTTCTGTGTCTTCCTGTTTCTATATTACGTGGTGCTGATCACTCGGAACAACACCCGCTTCACGATCCCCGAGGTTGTGCTTTACCTCTGGATCGCGGCCTTTTTTTACGATGAACTGAGTGAATGGCTCGACGCGGGCTCAATCTTCTATGCCACGGATATTTGGAACTTGTTTGACATGATCATGATTACGATTGGCTTCGCGTTTGCTGTCATGAGTAAGTAGCAAGGTGCATTTTCCATACCCCGTTTACTAACACCATGTAGGGGTTATTGGCATCTCGCAGGGCAAACCTCATCTTAGTGAGCTTGCGTTTGACATTCTCTCCCTTGAGGCCCTGTTCATGATTCCTCGCATCTTTTCCATTTTGAGTCTCAGCCCGTATTGGGGAACTCTGATTCCCTGTCTCAAAGAAATGGGTAAGGACTTCTTTAAGTACATGGTGCTCGTTGTTGTTGTCTACTGCGGCTTCTTGACGACATTTTCCCTCATCGGCCGTGATGTGTTTTCGTTCAAGGGAATGGCATGGATCTTGACCAAAATTTTCTACGGATCCGCCCCCATTGGATTCGAGGTGATGCACGAAATCGACCCCTTCTTTGGACCACCCTTGATGATCATTTTTGTCACGCTCTCCACCTTCCTGCTCATGGGATCCCTTACTGGTATGCTGTCCAACAGTTTTTCGCGAGTCATAGCCCAGGCCAAAGAGGAGTACCTGTATGTGTATAGTGTCTACGTGCTGGAGGCGTCGACTAGTAACCGCCTGACGCACTTTTACCCACCATTCAACCTTTTGGCCTTTGTTATTTTCCGACCCTGGCGTCTGGTCCTCCCCTCCGATGAAAGGATCCGGGCTGGCCGCATCATCTTGCTGAAGATGACTCACTGGCCCTGGGTTGGCGTTATCCGCGTGTATGAGATGTTCCGCAATCGGTCTATCGCAGATGGGTTTGCTGGGTTCAAGGGCCCCAAGCCCCACAAGGATAGCCGGCGGAAACTGGCCCGGAAGCCATCGTCATCCAGCAATGGCAAGGCTTCTGGCCTGCAAGAGGCTGGTGTGATTGCGGCCATGGAGTCGCAGCTCACCGAGCTCAACCACAAGCTAGATCAGCTCACAGCTGCATTCCTAGCGATGCAGGAGAAGCAGGTGGATACCTCTCAATCATCCGACACTACGTTGGCCGCCTAAGGTCGGGTTACGATCACCGGTCCGGACCTTAAGGTGTCGGAGGTGGAGCGGGGTCTCCGCACGCAGAGCTTCCCCGTTCGGGTGGGGTGCCGGGCTTGGAATTGACTGTTGGATAGTGGGTAGCGGGCCGCCTCGGCTTATGAAGCTTCTTGAGGCGGTTTGCTGAAGAAGATGAGAGATGATTGACTTTAACTTGACGATGGATGTTGGAGGTAATTGTTTTTTGTCTTTTTTTTCTTCCTGGTTTGGGATGGCATTTTTTACAAGATTGGCACGATTACATGACTATTATCAGCATGTGTGAGCGAGCATGATGTAATTGACGACTCCATAGTGTTGGCTTATTTTGGATTTTGGCACGTACAATGCAAAGCTTATGTCAACAGGATAGCGCCGTCTGTGAATGATGGTGCGACATGTAAGCCGAATCTGACCGCTGGCCGTCATAAGCCTTCCAACTATGGATGCAATATTGCTCTAGCGACTGTGATTGTGGGTTGGATGGCCGTGCTGAGGGCAATATCGGTTGAGTTGTACTGGGGACTATATGGTGGTGACGTATAAAGCCGTTGATTCCCGTCGCAGATAGAGGAGTCTATCAATGGTTTACGGGGGCACGCGAGCAGAGGAATGGGGACCTGCATAACGCAGTGGTTTCTCTGCCATGTCGAGAGACGTGGTCGGCGGATGGTGGGGGACTGTGAAGTTCGGCCAGCATCGGCGTGGCTGCCAATTAGCAATGTGTGTGAGACGGCAAACTATCAGTGCCGCCGTATGCAGATCTGCGATGGCGGATGAGATTTGCGGAACACAGACGGAATTGATTGAATCAATTGAAGGCAACTCGGGTGTTTGAAAGGAGCAAGTTTCTTGTTTGGTTTGATTGTCCTGGTGTGTCTCGGGTCTTGGAGCCGAAGGTGTGGTTTCTGGAAGGGGTGCGGCGGGCCAGGACTTCGGCGTGGGATGGGCCAAGGCCGAAGGGGGGAGGGGAGGTTTGGCAGCAAACAAACGGGCTACCTGCGATGAAACGGCCAATGCCCGTTAGGCTTCGTTCGGTCTACCCACCGCCCGCAAAGTCCCTGATGATCCTGGGGCCCCGGCTGGAGAGGCTGTTAATCCCGCTCCCAGCCGCTGTGCCTCGCGCCTTGCGCCTTATACCTTGGCGCGCCAGCCAGTGAAAGCTGGTTGCTGGTACGGCCTGGACCCGAGACGCCGAGTTGTCGTCGTCGTAGCTGCCGTCTCGGTCCCCCAAAAGCCCAACGGAATATCCGATCTCGGCGCCTGAATAAAAAAAAAGTTCCTGGCAAACATTAGACTATCTGTACCATCCCACGCAGTTGAACGCCTCTGCCTCCCCACGCCCCTCTATTTTTTTTTTCCACCTACTGTCTGCCGCCGGCCGTCCGGGCAGTGAATTCCCTTTTCACCGTTATTGGCAATAGCCCAGGAAAAAAAAAAGACCAACCCAAAACAAAAACAGAGGAGGCCGGCATTTGCGCCTCGACCCCCATATTTGTGCCCGCTCAAACGCGGACTTGACTCGCTGGGCTTTGCGCGCGACCCCCATCCCAATGCGCATCCAACAATAAAAATACACGGGCGGCCACTCCCTGTGCCAATGGTACAAACCAACCAGCGCATGCGCATTTGGAACTGCTCTGTGCTTGGCGCCTACCCTCCCTGGCTCCATCGATCTTGCATCATCTCACCGGCTCCATATCAACCAGCATCCATCCTCTCTGGCGTTTTTGCTCCCACAGGGCTCCCAGTTTTTTTCTCTCCTCTTCCCTCTTCCTTTACGAGGCCACCCCCCCTGGACCCGGTAAAGATAAACTAAGAATCATATCATCCGGGGTTTTTTTGTAATATTTTACTGGATACCTTCTAGTCCAAAAAAGCCCAACGAGGATATCAGAGCCGTTGTGTGTGTTCTATGTCTTGGACCTCGAACAGCTCTTCTTCCTCTTCCTCCTCTTCCTCCTCCTCCTCATTCTCCTCCGTCACTCTCACCATCTTCAACCTCAAATCACACCCACATTCGTCTTCCACCTCGACCTCAATCTCATCCTCATCCTCGCCATGAAGAACTCGGATGCCTCCGCGGCGACATCGCCCGCAGATGCCGCTGCTACGACCCTCGCTCTGCAGAGCCGACCCGGCAGCACCACGGGCGGTAGCAGTGCCGGCAGCAGTCCCAGCTCCAGCTCCACATCCGCCACGGCCAGCTCCAGCACATGGAACACCAAGAACCTTGGCTTCCGCTTCGGCGTCGATGCCATTAGCGGTGCCTGCGCTGCTTCCATGGTGACGCCCATCATTGCCATGATTGATAGGTATGTGTGCTCCCAACATTGTTTTTCTTTTTCACTATTTTTGCTCTTGTTGTTTTATTGTTATTTTTCTGTGCCCTGTTCAGCACCCCTGATCTCGGCAATGGATTTTTTTGGTCATATTTCGGTGTCTAAAACCCCGAGGCCGGTGTCGGTCAGGCTCGAGATGAGAGCGAGCTCTGGGCAAACACCAAACAATATGACTGACAAGAATCACAAAAAAAGAAGAAGGAAAAAGAGCATTGAAGGCAAAACCGAAGAATTTAAAGAATGAATCAATTGCTAAATAAATCGAATGCTAATTTGCCTCTCCTTTTTTAGATCCATCATGGAAAACGCCTCCGGTCGCAGCACACTCGGTGCCTCTATCGCTTCGTCCCTCCGAACCCTCTTCCTCCGGCCGCACACCTTCCTCTTCTCCAAGCCTACAGCCCTCATCTTCATGGTCTACGGCTCGACTTACCTTACGGCCAACTCGGTCGATACAATTTCTTCCACCGTCAATAACCGGTCTGCATCGTCGGTCACGGCTGGCGCAACAAAGTTCTTCGCCTCGTCAGCCACCAACATCGGTGCCGGCATCTACAAGGACCAGGTCTTCGTCCGCCTGTTTGGCCCCCCCGGCGCCGTGCCTCGTCCCGTCTCCGTCCCCTCCTACACCCTCTTCGCCCTGCGTGACTGCCTCACCATCTTCGCCTCCTTCAACGTCCCTCCCATCCTGGGGCCGTACCTCGACTCGTGCTTCTCGGAGCAGCTCCGGGCCCGCATGTCGGGACAGTCGACGGCCCAGTTCCTCGCCCCCGCCACCATCCAGTTCATCTCGACGCCCATCCACCTGCTCGGCCTCGACCTGTACAACCGCCCCTCGGGCGCCGCCGGTAACCCGATCCTCAGCTTGCGCGACCGCTTCGAGCTCGTGCGCCAGAACTGGGCCATCAGCTCCGTCGCCCGCATCTGCCGTATTGTCCCAGCCTTTGGTTTCGGCGGCGTCGTCAACATGAAGGTCCGCCGCACCCTCATGGAGAAGCTTGAGTAATTGATACAAGAGCCCTCCTCCTTCTCCTTCATACCACCACCTCCCACCGCGCCCACGTCTCCCCTCCCTCGCATGGTTCCCAGCTGGCCTCTGCGGCCACACTGTATGCACATGCTATCCTCCCACCCTCCTCCGTAAAACGGGCACCAATGACGCACCGGGGAGAGGAGACATGAAGTGATCCACCCATTATGCACACGGGGCCTGCCATGTTTCAGGAAGCTCCTGGATATAGTGCTTGCATGAATATGCTTCGAAACTGCTGTGCCGCATACCTGCATCTGCGAACTCAGCTCTCCTTTGAGCCTTCCTTTTTCTCTCTCCTCCTTCAAGAAGGGAGGGGGAGGAGACTGGAGGGGTTCTTGTTCCAGTTTAGACGACCAGTGGTGCTACGCGCGACGAATAATGCCGTCTAGTTGTTCTTGTTTTTTTTTATCTTATGATCATGTTGTGAGAATAGCAACGAAATGGAAGCATCTGATGTGATGATGCTCGGGGTTTTTTGAGTTTGGGATTGGGCCAACTAGATTCAAAGAGTTATAGACACTATGCATTTCTAATTAGACCTCAGAGGTTAGTTAGAACCAAATAGACACGATTGGGAATCAATGCTAGCCGAAAGACTTGTATAAACAAACAACAAAAATTCAAGTGCCAAATAACTCGCTATAACCGTGTGGCCCTCATGTACCACCTATGGACATCTGGATATTTCACTCGCTTTAAACATTTACATGCACCAAACAAGTCCAATGCTCACAACGCCAAAAAAGTCCCTCCAAGTTGATCACAAGGTCGCTCTCATTTCATGTACGCATCCTAACGTAGTGACATGCGACTGCTTATCCTCCCGCAGACTCCCCCCGCGGCCCTCCTTGCTTTCCATCTCGCCTTCACATGTTAATCTAGATCAATCGCCCCCCCCTCGTTTGTTTGTATACTCCACCTCGTCCACCCTTATTTCCTGCATCCGGCGGCTCATTCCGCTCACTTTCCGAACCAACCACCACATGGGATATTTAGAAAACCAAAAACACTTCGGCAACGGGGTAACAAGAAGGGGAGGAACAACTAAGACAGCAAGGTGAATCCATCAACCCCGTCCAGAACGCCCTGTCCAGCCCCTATCCTCCCTAGGTGAAGCAGAAGAAAAGAAGAAGAAATGACAAAGAAAAGAAGAGTAAAGAAAAAAAAACCTGAGCTTAGTCATGTGTTATCGACACCAAAGTTCAAATTTGAGCCGCTATTCACATGAAAGCGTTTCAAATAGAGAATAGAATAAAAGAAAAGAGGAGACCCGAGAGCTCCCCCAAATCGTAACGAACGTCTGATCCACTGAATCATGGCTCATGCATCATCCAGCTACTAAACAAGCACTAAAGAAGTATCAACTTCCTCGTGACGTATCGTCATCATCCACCCAATGGTGGGTTACAAGAACAGAAAAAGAAAAGGGGCTGGTCTGCCGAGGACCAGCAATATGCTAAAGGGGATGGGCGAGTATAGGGAAAACGTGTCGCGCCGGGTGCGGGGTAGTGGTTGTCGGCGGGCGCGGCACTTGGATATCAGACGGGAATAGACGTCAAAGACGACCAATTATCCTCCCTGTTCGGGCGTCGTCGTAGAGCAACCCGAGACCATGTTCCAATGCGCAGGGGCTGAAACAAGATTGGCGTGTCGCGCACGTGCGGCACCTCAGACAATCTCCACGTATAGCAGGAGCTTCTCGTTTCGCTCGAGCGCGGTATCAAGATCGTTGTCGCTGAGCAAGCTGGGCTTGTCTCCCGTCGGCTCGTCCTTGTAAAAGAGCTGGATTTGTTCTCCAGCGGGCACCTTGAGACGGTCCTGGACCTTGTCGTAGAGTTGCTGGAAATTAATATCTGTTGGTACGCGGATGGCAATCAGGTCACCGTTGTAGTACATCTTGATCTTCATGGCGGATGGTGGTTGCTGGGCTTGCTGTTGCATGCTGGGGGTGAGCGATGTCTGAGAAGGCTGCGACAGTGAAGAAGTCTGTCGCGTCATGCCTGGCTGCCCTCCTCCGTTTTGGCGGGCGGGCGCCGCAGACAGACCTGCGTAGCCGCCACCGTTCAGGTTGTTTCGTGACGACTGCCTCGATGTTCCGTCGGCCGGGGATTCGGCAGACGAAGGCTGGGAGCCCTGGGAAAGACGATACTCCTCGCCGTTGGTGTTGTTCGGGTCGATTTCGTAGTCGCCTTCTCGAGGAGCGAAGAATTGCCGGACCAAATTGCATCGGGAAATGTATTCGGGCTGGTTGAGCAAGTTCTTGACATATGCATCCAGGTTATGGAGTCTGCCCTCGGTGATTGCGTCCGTTACGTAGTTGACAGGGCCGGGCATGTACGGCAGAGTGCGTTTCTGGGTGCCTGTGTTGCCGGCCTCGGCGGGGAACTCGGTGAGCAACGCAATCTGAAAGTCGTAAAAGTCTTCGTAGTAGCGCGAGAGCTCCCAGTTTCGGCCATCCTCGAGGAGAGCTTCGATAACGAACCAGTACTTGTCTTCTGCAAAACAGTATCGAGGGATCTGGGCTTGCAGCGGAGCGAGGAGCTGCGGCGTTGGCTTGGGGTGGCTGAACTGTGCCTGTTGAGGCTGTTGTGAAGTTCGGGTCTGGTTGGGGAATCCAGGCTGCTGCTTGTGAAATGTTAGCAGAGCTTCGGTATTTGAAGGGGAGAAAAAAAGAAGAAGAAGAAACACTTACTCCTCCACCGCCGTTCTGGGAGTTCTGTCGGGTGTGCTGCTGAACACTCATTCGCTCCATGCCCTGTTCGATGGCTTGCTGTTGCTGCTGCTGCTGCCCAGGTTGCCCAGGGGGGCCACCGACATCGAACTTGCCCAGTGTGATGCTGCTGTTCTTATACTCGGCAGCCATCTTCTTCCATTCTTCCACCTTGGGAACGCCGGCTCGTTTGATGGCATCGGCAGGGTTCTCAATCGGTTTATCGCTGGCCATGTCTCGAATCTCGACAAACGACACGGGGATCAGGCCAGGACCGCCCAGCCGTCCGATGGGCTTTGCCACAAACCATTCAGGGTTCGACTGAGCAATTACGATAATAGCCTCACCGGCCTTGGCCTCGAGCTCGTCAGCTCTCTCCGCGGCGAAATCGTACATGACGATTCCGTAAACCATGGCGCCGGACTTGCCAGACTTGGACATGCGGTGGCCACTCATGGCAGCGATGGCAGCGGCAGCGGCCGGGTTCGGTTGCACTTGTGGCTGTGGTGGTGACTGCGCCGCCGGATTGGGGGTCGGTGCGGAAGGCTGAATGGTTGACGTCTCACTGTATCCCGAATCGTGGTCGGGGTTCTTTGTGGGTTGGGTAGGAGGGCCGTCGGCGCTGTCTCGCTCGGTTCTGCCGAGAGATTGGAAGAAGGTGACGGGGACGAGACCTCGAGCGTCAGGCAGGGCGGGGTTGCAAGCCTCGTACCAGTCCTGATCGTGTTCGCGTCCGATGACGTGGAAGAAGTCTCCTCTCGAAAAGCTCAGCTCTTGGGCGGATTGGGCTTCGTAGTCGTAGAGTGCTCGGATGACCTGCAGGATTGTTGCGGTGTCAATAACAGTACTGCATAGTGTTGTGTTTCTGGAACATGGGAAACGGTGGGGAGACGGGAAAAAATAGACCAGGGGACGCAAGCGAGACATTGGCAATGGCTAAACCGTTTGGGAGGGAACCAACCTTCTTTGGGGGAACAATGGCGACAGCCGACTTTGGAGTAATAGAAACATTGACTCCCTTCTCCTTCTCGCCTTTAATCGATCGTCGAAGTGCCTGGTACATTCGCGACGTTGTTAGCATGGTGTGGCCTGACATGGAAAGCCGCTTTTGCGGCGTGCGACTGCCTGGTTGCGGGCTGAGCGATGAGGGGGACGGAGGAGAGGCCGGCGCTGCCTCAGCGGCAGCTTCCTCTGGCGAGGAGACGCTGACCAAAGGTGAAGGCATCGTTGAAGCGCACTCTCATGAAAGGACTGGGTTGAGGGTTGAGGAAATGAAGCGAGATGTACGACAAGTCTATCGGGCATCGGGCATTGGGGGGATCGAGCAAGGGACGAAGGCAGTGTGGGCAGCGCGGGCTGTGGACAGGCCAGACCCTCGCAAGCAAGTGGGCGGCGGAGTAGAGGCGATTACGAACCTTCATCTTGTGTAACTGGGTGCCTCCCGGGCAGTCGTGGGTCTGAATCTCTTGTCGTCGCTCGGGGGATGAAGGGTAAAGGGAAAAAAAGAGACCGGAATCGTGAGAGTGGTTTGGCTGGTGGTACTCGCTGGGCCCAGCAGTGTGCTACTGCTGTTTCTGTGGTAGGACTGTGACTGGGCGCGGGACCGGGCGCACACTCACACACGCACGCAGGCTTCAACGCAGGGGGTGTGAGGGGGGGTGTCGTAGCGTCGTGGTTGTAGCGCAAGAGTGGTGGGCGGAGGGGGTGGGGACAGCGGTCCAGGGCCCGGACGATGGGGAAAAGGAAAAAAAATGTCGTTGCCGTAAAAGATTCCCTGTGCTTTGGCGTGTGATTGATGGAATGACTGTCCTGACGGTCGCTGATTGATGATTGCAAATGCAATGATTGTGTGCGCCGCCTCTGTGCTTTTTTTTTTTTTTTTCTCTTCTTCCTTCTTTTCGAGCGGAAATGATTAATGAAACCCGATAACAAGCAAGTCAGCCTGCAACCATCTGCTGTTCGGGTTCGCTTTCAGATGCTGTTGGCTGTCCCAACGGTTCGCTCGCTTCGATTGTCGTAGTCGTAGTTGCTGATCCTGGGCGCTGCCGCGTCGTCGCGCAACGATGCCGACTCTGACTCTGGGGCCCTGGACAAAAGGATGGAGGGGTCCCGTTTTTTATTTTTTTTTTCTTCTCCCTTTCCCTCCTTGTGCGCCTTGGTTGCCGTCTCGTCGCGGAATCACCACCTCGGGTAGCCGGCGCCCAGAAAAGTCCCAAGCCTTCAGGATGGGAAAACAGGCTCAGAAAATGGCGAACGGGCCGAGAGCACTCCTCAACTTTTACCACCGAAAAAAAAAACCAGGTCAAAATGCAACTCTGCCTGTTGAGAACTTCCAGCGCCTTTAACCTCTGACCAGGTAGCGGGGGGGGGGGTACAGAGGAGGGGTCGTATCGCATCCGCCAGCGGCGTCGGAGAGGGGCCGGGTGGGTTTTGTGCTCGTCGTCGTCTGTTAGTCACAAAACCCGTCAAGCATGGGAGAAGAGGATGAAGGAAGGAAGGAAGGAAAGCGCCGGGGGAATATTGACAACGAAAGTTGGGTATTTGGGAGACGAGAGTCAAAAAGAAAGCAAAAGAAAGAGGAAGGTGGGGGATGGAGGAGGAGAACCGTGGTAATAGCTCTCCATCACGCGTTGCAGCCTTCGGACCACCAGATGCAGATAGATGTCGGCCATTTGCAGCGTGCGTCTCTGTGCTGGGCGGAATGAGTGGTGGTCAGTGGTGCAATGCACGCTTCAGCAGGCACCAGGCCACTGCAGCGTGCTCCATCAGTGGCTCTGTGCTCTGCTCCAGTGGGTGTTAGTGAATAGGTGGGTGCCAGTCTAGTAGCTCAGCTCAGCTAGACCCCTTGAGCTTCCCGTTCTGGGCCCAAGGCGTCATCTCGGGATTGGCGGCATCGAAGCAGCCAACCTTGATTCAGAAAGGTTTGTCCAGTCGAACGGATTGGACGCCTGTCCGTCCACTTAGGCTTCCCTGTTGAGCCTATCCACACCCTAATTCCCTCCCTCCCTCCCCCCAGGCGTTCGACGATGGCACCGTCCCAGGGATAATTACTGGCCATCGACCGGCATGGGGTGTTTGGAAAATGGGAATCGCCCGCAGGAGCAGACGCGATGACAGCCCAAGGCCCGGCGATTCCCAAGTCCAACCCAAAGCAACCCCGGTAAATGACATAAGATTTCAACAGTGAAAAGACTCAATAGCCAACAAGCTCCCCAGCAAGGGGGAGGTTCCGTCGTCCCATCCAAGCCCAGGTTATGGGGGTGCGGGCAAATTATCCAGGGTTGATGGTGGATTTTCTCAAATCCAAAATGGCCCGGCCTGATCACAACGGGCCGGCCCAAGATGACTTACAGAGCCCAACCCATCCTAGCAAGCTGCGAAGGCAATTCGCAAGGGATGAACGACTCAACCTTGGGAGAGCCAACAGGCCAGCCACCCGGGCAGGGATCCATCTTGCATTCAGCAAGGGGTGCAGCCGCTCTGCATAAGTTGAAGACACGACCCCTCGCGCTGAGCCGAGAGAATGCGCAATCGAAACACACAAATACGGGCAACGGGACTAAGGAGAAAAAAAAAACGGTTTGCCTCCCCACAACCGCTGCTGCTGCCACACCCCCCCGTCCATCGCATTGGCGATTCACGCCCCCCTAAAATGATGACAACGATGGAGATGGTGCAGCTGTTGAGAATCCCCCAGCTGACTTTGAGCTAGGAACTCGCAGCTCACCTACCAAAATGCAAAGACGAGCACACGGCACAGCCACCAAGACGCGCGCGGGATGTCTGCCGCTTTCTATTTGATTCCCTC